>JARWKJ010000010.1:44606378-44621378 GCA_029959095.1 Rhinichthys osculus | reverse complement strand
TTACCTCTTTTATTTAAGAACAGTTATACAAGTAGACAAATAAATCAAGTTACAAATAAAATAAATAAACATTGAATAAAACAAATAAACACTGAAGAGAAGAGGTCCGAGGACCGAGCCTTGAGGGACGCCGTGAGACGCAAGCGTGAGAACTTTCCAGTTTTCAATCCGATCACGTGTTTACATGTCCTATCGAACGATCAATCCATGAGCTTTTCCCACTCAACATCCAGATTTAAGGTGTAAACGCATGTGAATATTAAAGCGAAAAGTGTGTATTTTCGACATAAATGACTAAAATACTAAATTAGATCATCTTTTGACCCCTTTTACAGATCATTCTGGCCAAAACACATCCAGACAGAAGGAACAGATCACCGGATCGACATGCAAAGTGACCAACTGCAGTTTGTTGTGGTTTAATTAGAAGAATTATAACGATTATAGAACTAAGTGAAATATACAGTTCTACTCATAGATGTCTAGTTCTAGCCTCAAACATAGACATGCATGCTCTCCTGACTCTCTGAAGCCCGCCGATCAGCTACATTAATTCTCATTACAGCTAAATAAACTCAGTTAAGTGCCCTAAAGTTGATATAATTAATATAAATATAATAAATAATTAAATATATATGAATATAACGTCCGCCAGAGCTTTTCAGAGGTTTCCTCAGGCTGAAGAATATGATACAGTGGTATTTGAAAGGATATTTCCATATCCAGTCATTCCGGAAAGACTGACGAGTGAAGCTCTGGTTTCTGGCATCGGGTTTGATCATAATGTGCTGGTGGAGATGTGGCGTGTTGCCACGGTAACTCACTGGCAGTCTCTGTGTGTGGGCTTGTAGTAGTAAACAGGAACAGCAGCCTCATAAACGGCATTCATGGTGTCGTTCCCATGCTCAGACATGAACTACAAACAATAAAACATGCATTTATTCAACATCAATCAGATGATATTTGCAAGCACATCGTTTTTTGTTTTGTTTTTATTGTTTAAAGCTCATGCAACTTTAGTTTTAAACCCTGATGTTCTCTGTGCAACACAACAGAAGAATCTCCATGCATTGTTTTCTATACAGTAACAGCTCATAAAGACTGGAGAGGGAAAAGCATCATAAAGTCCATATGACTCATGTCTTCTGAAGACATATGACACTTTGTGTGAGGAACAGACTGAAATTAAAGTCTGAGGATCTTCACTGATCTTCATGGTCAATATGAACTGTTCTGGTGTGGAAAAAAAACTGCATGAAGTTTTCAAACTTTGCATGGAAAATAACATTATGCAGATCATTAGCTCCGTTTACATGGACACTTTTCTTTCAGTCGCAATTAAATCACTCGAATCCGAACAGTGTTTACATGAATGCTAAATAAAGAAGCGAGCAGATGTGTGACTCTGCAGGTCATCAGCCGGCAAGCAGTTCTGCGTTTAAAAGACGTCTAATAGCGTCCAAACTCAGCCTGACGTCTAGGCTAACACCAGCCAGAGTTTGGGCCGTCAGTGTAGATGTAACAGACGTCTAAAGCATCGCCCAAGAATAGACTAGACATCAACTATATCACAAAGAGTGAAGAGATTAAACCAAACACCTTGTTGACTTTGCGTACATGATGGAATATCATACATCTCACAAGTTATTTTGGCAAAACGACATGTAACCAAAATCAAGGTAATTTTGTCTAGAAGTGTGTTACTCATAGCCGGACTATACCGGGTCTATAGGTAACCTGGGCGGTGGAATGACGGCTCTTGCTTGCTGGGCAGCATCACAATGGTGGCTGAGACCATGAAAACAGAAAATATGACCAAGGAGTAACAAATAAATCTTGAAGAGAAGAGGGCCGAGGACTGAGCCTTGAGGGACGCCGTGAGACACAGAACGAGCGGAAGAACTTTGCAGTTTCGGTTTACTATCCTATGGAACGGATTAGAAGAGGTTTAAAGCACCTCTTACACTCTGAATGACATTTAAAGCCAATTCACTCCGACTGACGTGATTACATGTGACTTTTGAGTAGTCCGATTACAAACGGATTGTTAGAGTCCATGTAAATGCAGCTAATGTTGTTATTGTTAACCAAAACTAAAGTAAACCAATTCAGACCCATTTATGTTAATTGAGTTCAAGCTGAAATAAAATATAAATACTATAATTTCTATAAACTGCCTTGGGAACTAAGTGAAATAAAACAAGTTGAAGTGCTGAAATGACTAAACCTAAAAAATGTATTAAAATAAATTAATTAGTGCTGGGCATCGATTAATCGCATCCAAAATATTTTGTGTTTACATAATATATGTGTGTGTACTGTGTATAATTATTTTTTATATATAAATACACACACATGCATGTATATATTTAAGAAAAATATTTAAAATATTTATATATAATATAAATTATATACACACAAATATTTATTAAATATATACATGCATATGTGTGCATATTTATATACAAAATAATTATACACAGTACACACACATATATTATGTAAACACAAACTTTTTTATTTTGGATGCGATTAATCATTGCCCAGCACTTTTAAAGATAAATAGAAATATTAATTACTAATAAAAATAACAGAAGTACATAAAATTACTCAAACTAAAATGAAAACTGAAAGTGTAAAAACAAAAAAAAAAGCTAATTCATAACATTATTAAATATTATACGAGTATACTGAAATAACACTGATACAGAAGGTCAACAAAGACAGACTGTGGTTATTCTCAGAACAGAAAGGTTGAACACCTGAACTTCTGAATCCTCCCAGCGTGAGAGTCGGAGGGATTTGACTTTTCCGATGCTGGGAATACTGCGATGGACTCCGGAGCAGGCCAGGCAGATGAAGACTCCCAAAGAACAAGAGCCCCATTCCGGGTCTGAGAGAGAGAGAAATTAATAGATAGAATAGATATGAAAGCATATAAGGTGTTTGACACACTGTCATTTGCAGGTTCGGCTGATGTTTTCCCACTGATATCCAGATGAACGGATCGTCGTTTTAAAGTCCCCCTGTAGTCAATCATGTTATCCCTTAAAACTCATCTTTGATCACCAAAATTACATATTTAAATGTGTATTTCCTTTGCCTTAAAACAGCTTGAATGTAACTCGACACCCTTGCCTCGTTTAATATGCACGGTTCTATGAATATGCAAATGAGCCCCGCCTCCACTCACTCACTCAGCTCAGAGATCCACTGGTTGACGATCACACGTTGATCTGATTGGTTACAAGGTCGTTTGTGACGTCAGAAACACCAGCGATTTCAAACCGTGTTTTTGAGACTGTCTTTGGTTCACTGCAGTTTAAGGAGGAAATACTCAGCAATGCTGTTGATTTTCACCACAGGGGGATTTTAATTATATTTTACACTGCTGACTCAGCTCAAACATGATATTTACAACGAAAGAATAAGGAAGAGATACTGAACACTGATTACATCATCAGGATTCCTGGAAAACAGACGCTTGAGTGAAATAACCAGAGCGATGAGGCCTGAAGCTGGAGAACACTAACAGGTGAAGTACCGTTAACCACAGCCTAAAGCTACAGAAACACACACACACACACACTGGCAGAAACACACACTGGCAGAAACACACACTGGCAGAAACACACACAGACAGAAACACACACTGGCAGAATCACACACTGGCAGGAACACACACTGGCAGAAACACACACTGGCAGAAACACACACTGGCAGAAACACACACTGGCAGAAACACACACTGGCAGAAACACACACTGGCAGAAACACACACTGGCAGAAACACACACTGGCAGGAACACACACTGGCAGGAACACACACTGGCAGGAACACACACTGACAGAAACACACACTGGCAGAAACACACACTGGCAGAAACACACACTGGCAGAAACACACACTGGCAGAAACACACACAGACAGAAACACACACTGGCAGAATCACACACTGGCAGGAACACACACTGGCAGAAACACACACTGGCAGAATCACACACTGGCAGAAACACACACTGGCAGAAACACACACTGGCAGAAACACACACTGGCAGAAACACACACTGGCAGAAACACACACTGGCAGGAACACACACTGGCAGGAACACACACTGGCAGGAACACACACTGACAGAAACACACACTGGCAGGAACACACACTGGCAGGAACACACACTGGCAGAAACACACACTGACAGAAACACACACTGACAGAAACACACACTGGCAGAAACACACACTGGCAGAATCACACACTGGCAGGAACACACACTGGCAGGAACACACACTGGCAGGAACACACACTGGCAGGAACACACACTGGCAGGAACACACACTGGCAGAAACACACACTGGCAGAATCACACACTGGCAGAAACACACACTGGCAGAAACACACACTGGCAGGAACACACACTGGCAGAAACACACACTGGCAGAAACACACACTGGCAGAAACACACACTGGCAGAATCACACACTGGCAGAAACACACACTGGCAGAAACACACACTGGCAGGAACACAAACTGGCAGGAACACACACTGGCAGGAACACACACTGGCAGGAACACACACTGGCAGAATCACACACTGGCAGGAACACACACAGACAGAAACACACACTGGCAGAAACACACACAGACAGAAACACACACTGGCAGAAACACACACTGGCAGAAACACACACTGGCAGAAACACACACTGGCAGAAACACACACTGACAGAAACACACACTGGCAGAAACACACACTGGCAGAAACACACACTGGCAGAAACACACACTGGCAGAAACACACACTGGCAGAAACACACACTGACAGAAACACACACTGACAGAAACACACACTGACAGAAACACACACTGACAGAAACACACACTGACAGAAACACACACTGGCAGAAACACACACTGACAGAAACACACTGGCAGAAACACACACAGGCAGAAACACACACAGACAGAAAGAAACACTGACAGAAACACACACTGGCAGAAACACACACTGGCAGAAACACACACTGGCAGAAACACACACAGACAGGAACACACACTGGCAGAAACACACACAGGTAGAAACACACACTGGCAGAGACACACACTGGCAGAAACACACACTGGCAGAAACACACACTGGCAGAAACACACACTGGCAGAGACACACACTGACAGAGACACACACTGACAGAGACACACACTGGCAGAAACACACACAGACAGGAACACACACTGGCAGAAACACACACAGACAGAAACACACACTGGCAGAGACACACACTGGCAGAGACACACACTGGCAGAAACACACACTGGCAGAGACACACACTGGCAGAAACACACACAGGCAGAAACACACACTGGCAGAGACACACACTGGCAGAAACACACAGGCAGAAACACACACTGGCAGAAACACACACAGGCAGAAACACACACAGGCAGAAACATACACTGGCAGAAACACACACTGGCAGAAACACACACTGGCAGAAACACACACTGGCAGAAACACACACTGGCAGAAACACACACTGGCAGAGACACACACTGGCAGAAACACACACAGGCAGAAACACACACTGGCAGGAACACACACTGGCAGAAACACACACAGGCAGGAACACACACTGGCAGAAACACACACAGACAGAAACACACACAGACAGAAACACACACTGGCAGAAACACACACTGGCAGAAACACACACAGACAGAAACACACACTGACAGAAACACACACTGACAGAAACACACACTGGCAGAAACACACACAGGCAGAAACACACACTGGCAGAAACACACACTGGCAGAGACACACACTGGCAGAGACACACACTGGCAGAGACACACACTGGCAGAAACACACACAGACAGGAACACACACTGGCAGAAACACACACAGGCAGAAACACACACAGGCAGAAACACACACAGGCAGAAACACACACAGGCAGAAACACACACAGGCAGAAACACACACTGGCAGAAACACACACTGGCAGAGACACACACTGGCAGAGACACACACAGGCAGGAACACACACAGGCAGGAACACACACTGGCAGAAACACACACAGACAGAAACACACACTGGCAGAAACACACACAGACAGAAACACACACTGGCAGAAACACACACTGGCAGAGACACACACTGGCAGGAACACACACTGGCAGAAACACACACAGAGAGCCGCCAGAAAAATGGAGCGCAACTGGAAGAAAACTAAACTAGAGGTATTTCGCATTTCATGGAAGGAGAGCTCGACTGCTTACAGAGAGGCTTTAAAATCTGCTAGATCTGCTTATTTTTCAACCCTATTATTAGAAAATGAGCAAAACCCGAGGTATTTATTGAAACAGTGGCTAAACTAACGAAAAATAAAACTTCAAGCCCAGAAGTGTCCAAGCAGCACAGCAGTAATGACTTTATGACCTTCTTCACTTATAAGATTGATAATATCAGGGACAAAATTATAACTCTGCAACCGTCCACTACAGTATACAGTACTAGAAAGAAATGATATCTGTGAGGATCTTCAGTCCGGATTTAGACCGTACCATAGCACTGAGACCGCTCTCATCAGAGTCACACGTGATCTGCTCTTATCATCCGATCGTGGCTCTATCTCTCTATTAGTGTTACTGGATCTTAGTGCTGCATTTGATACTGTTGACCACAACAATCTTTTAAATACATTGTTAAAAGCGCTATATAAATGAAGATGACTTGACGTGTGTGTGTGTGTGTGTGTGTGTGTGTGTAGGTGTGAGTTTTTGAATGCTGAATGTTTCAGTTTCCACTGACTTTTATTGTGCGGACAAAAAATACAAAAGCAAAACTATTTTGTTACCAACATTTGAAGTCAAACCGGTTTGGAATGACATTAAGCTGAATATATGATAACAGAATTATTATTTTTTTTTGGTGAACTTTCACTTTAAATCCTCCTGACATAATGATCACAAACGCTCATCAGGTGCATTTACTGTTAAACCCTGAACATGTACCTCATGCGATTTAAACTAACCAAAACTATGATTTATTAACCTGGTCACCTTTTGTATTTATAAATATTTATAATAAAATATTTAGACTCAGTAAATAAAATATACAGTCTACAGTCATATACTCTAATGAGAGTTAGTTGACATATAGTTGCAATGTTACTTATAGTTAGAATGTCTAAAGTGGACTATCGAAATAAAGTGGAACCTTTGTGTCTAATTATTTACTTATGTGGCAAGTTTTCGTGTAATAAGTGACATTTAATAAACATTTAATAATGTACATTGGGATAATGCCGGTTGTTCTCTCAGAATAAACCCGCTTTCAGGTGTGTGTGTGTTTTTGTTTGTGTGTGTTTTTGTTTGTGTGTGTGTGTGTGTGTGTGTGTGTGTGTGTGTGTGTGTGTGTGTGTGTGTGTGTGTGTGTGTGTGTGTGTGTGTGTGTGTGTGTGTGTGTGTGAGGCTGATGAACACCTGATCCTGATCTCCCTGTCGGGTTTATTCTGAGATAACAACCGGCTGGATGTACATTATCCCTTACATGATAATAATAGAATAAAGCTGAACTCATGTGCAGAAACATCTCTCTCTAACAAATGCACATTCACACACTCTCTCACAATCACAGAGAGAAACCCACTTCCTATTTCTTAATCTCTCCTCAACTCCACCCACTCTCTCTCTCTCTCTCTCTCTCCCTCTCTCTCTCTCTCTCTCTCTTTCTCTCAGTCTGTATGTCTCTCTCCCCAACACTATCTCTGTCTCTCTCTCTCTCTCTCTGTGTCTCTCTCTCTTTCTTTCTCTCTCAGTCTGTATGTCTCTCTCCCCGACACTATCTCTGTCTCTCTCTCTCTCTCTCTCTCTCTGTGTCTCTCTCTCTTTCTTTCTCTCTCAGTCTGTATGTCTCTCTCCCTGACACTATCTCTGTCTCTCTCTCTCCTAGAAACATGTGCTGTAGTCTCAGCCACACCTTTACTCTGGGTCTCCACTCCTGTCCAGACAAACACAATCCTGATCTCTATCATCTCTAAACACTAAATCCATCTTAAATCAGAAATAAAATGTTCCACACACTGAAACCAAAAATCTGAAATTTCTGAAATCAAATCCTGCCTTACATGAGAACAAACACAAGCCCCAAACCATCTTCTTCTTCTTCTTCTTCATTGGTGTTTTAGGGCAGTTGGCATCCACCCCAAACCATCACTCCTGTCCTCCCTTTACAAACACTGCTACAGTCTTTAATTACACAGGTATGTCTGGAAACACGCACACACACACACACACACGCGCGCATGCGTCTATTCTTATTTTAAAACGGGTCGATATTCCGCATAGAGTTCATAAACTCTAAATATCACGGATAGCATCGCACACTATGATATAATCTTGTAAAACACTGTCTCCATATGAGTTGCTGAAAGTCCTGTAATGTCGCGCGCGTGCGCGGTGTTTCAGGTGAGTTGTGCGCGCGTGTGTCGCGTTGATCGGCTCGCGCGCAGGTTTGGACATGTCTCGCGCGCGCGCTCGCGCTCCGGTTGCTCGGCTCGGTAAGTTAATAGAGTAAGTAATAAACTCACTGTCCGCGGCGCAGTCCGAGCAGCGCCCGTTCCCCGGCTTCAGGAGGACCTGCTTCAGGCTCCGGGCCGCGCGCTCGTTATCCGTCATCGGTCCGGTGCAGTCTCTCCTCACGAGCAGTGTGTGTGTGTGTGTGTGTGTGTGTGTAGGAGGAGGCGCTGGAGCTGCTGGAGGTGTTTCAAACATTCGGAAGTGAAGCAGCAGAGTTTGTCCAGACTTGTTGTTCCGCATCAGAAACACCAGTGTTTGTGTGTGTGTGTGTGTGTGTGTACAGGACCTCGCGATCACCTACAGTGTGGGAGCAGCCAGCGCTCCTCGCGAGGGAAATGGGTTAATAATCAGACTAAATTATGGGGTTTTTTTTGGAAATGTAAAAATGCAGAAAGTTGTGTGTGGTGGTAGGTTTAGGGGTCGGGTTATTGTGTGTGTGTGTGTGTGTGTGTGTGTGTGTGTGTGTGTGTGTGTGTTTAGGGGTCGGGTTAGTGTGTGTGTGATGGTTAGGTTTAGAGGTCGGGTTAGTGTGTGTTTGTGGGTTAGGTTTAGGGGGCGTGTGTGTGTGTGTGTGTGTGTGTGTTTAGGGGTCGGGTTAGTGTGTGTGTGATGGTTAGGTTTAGAGGTCGGGTTAGTGTGTGTTTGTGGGTTAGGTTTAGGGGTCGGGTTAGTGTGTGTGTGTGTGTGTGTGTGTGTGTGTTTAGGGGTCGGGTTAGTGTGTGTGTGATGGTTAGGTTTAGAGGTCGGGTTAGTGTGTGTGTGTGTGTGGGTTAGGTTTAGGGGGCGTGTGTGTGTGTGTGTGTGTGCGCGTGCAAGCATGCTCCAGAGCACCTTCACATCAACTACACATCATAAACTGGGAACCTTTTTTGTATTTAAAACATTATATTTAATGGCATTTCGTTAAAATTTAAACAGTAAATCGAACAAAGTATGACAATACAACTAAAAACTCTTAGTAATGAAACATTTATTTCGCATATATGTGGAATCGTCCTGTAAGCTCATAAATGTTATATCAGTTTCATATAATAATGCATTAGAAGTCGCCTATATATGTATGCATCTCGCTGACGCTTTCATCCAAACCGACTGACGAGGGAAACCCCTATTCCTCTCAGTCAGCAGTATTCCCAAGCTCGAGCGTAATACCAGTGTGTGTCCACACGGGGGAGGCAGAGCTCTGTCCATCACTCCAACACACACATTCATACAGTCAAACCAACAATTATTCAGACACCAGATATTGTTTCACTAGTGTGTGCAGGACACTATAGTTCATTTATGTAAGTGAGGAGAGCAAAATAAAGTAAACTGGGACATATTACACCCAAATATTCTTCATACAGCGACTACCAGTGAAACTTTGGGCCAATAATGATTCCTCCACTTTGAGCTGATCATGTTCTGCTGAAGTGTGTTTTCTGTAATTGCTAATGCTCTTTTACACACACACTGAACAACATGAAGCATTGCTTGGTCACTGGTTGAGCTAAACTGGTATTCTCTAATTGTGTAGTTAAATTTAACAGCTGACAGATATTCAACATAACTCATGTGTGAGAGTCTAACAGAAGGACGGACAAAACCAGTCAAATATCCACTGAGTTCTGCTCATATTTATCACCATTGTCTAAACTATAGCGAATAAACTGAGATAATGTGAGAAATGTTGAAGGAGTCTGAATAAACTTTGGTTTGACTGTATATGATTAATCTACAGCCAAATTATTCACAATTCATGAATGCAGAAGCATGTTTTGTGGTTTATAAAAAGGTGTTTTCCAGTGTGAACTCACACATGGCGGGGCTATAACCTGTCACTCACATGAGATCAGCCAATAGCAAACCACAACCATCCAATCAACTCCCCACAGACACAATCAAGCCCCGCCCACATGTGTTCTTGTTCCTGAAGCGATTCACTCGATATACGACACTATAGAGGAGAAAAGACGAGTGTAACTTCCCTTTCATGACGACTTTAACGCTGACCACAGTGTGGTGTGACTGTATCACTGTCTCCATGGCAACCCCAAATGATGCCGCCACAATGACCACTAAAAATACAACAAACAAAGAACTAAACGAGAGTGTGAAGCTTGCTTTGAGGAAGAGGATGAGATATATTACACGCATCACGTCTGAGCTGATGAACACTGGCGTCTGAAGATCTGTGGCTTCACACACGATTAAATAACTGACATGATCCATTAGGATCTGTTATAAGTCCAGAGTTATGACAGGACACTGACCTCGAGTCACACTCCATTAGTGTGTGTTTCAGACGCGGCGAGTCTTTCCTTCAGTCTGATGTGCAATTAAACTCCACAGTCCTTCTCTGGAAGAAAGGAGAAGCAGAAACTCCAGACTCGACAGGCTTTGGACAGAAACTGAAGAGATGAAGAAAGTGCTTGTTCCTCTTCAAGTTCTTCTTGATTTATGTAATCTTTGAGAGTTTGTTAGAGGATGTAAAGCAGTTTCCCTTTAAAGCTGATTTGGAAGGAAATAATAAGTGCTATAATAAATAAACTGCTGAAATAGATACGCATTATCAGAGCGATACATAAACCTGCAGAAATCTACACATCTTTCTCTGTTTATGAAATATTTTGTTGCTCTCAGTTGCATTTCACACAGTTGTCCATGTTTAAACGGGCTTATATTCCACAGGATCAGTGGACATCTGTGTTCGCTGTGTTCAGTGATTTATTTTTTACATGGCTGCATTTTAGATGAGAAATCTGAAAACAAGTAACATGTGGAAATCATATTGAGGAAGAACGGAGAGAGATAGATAGAGAGAGAGACCTACACTCACAGCCTAAGACCTACACACACACTCACTCACAGCCTAAGACCTACACACACACTCACTCACAGCCTAAGACCTACACACACACACTCACTCACAGCCTAAGACCTACACACACACTCACTCACAGCCTAAGACCTACACACACACTCACTCACAGCCTAAGACCTACACACACACTCACTCACAGCCTAAGACCTACACACACACACTCACTCACAGCCTAAGACCTACACACACACACTCACTCACAGCCTAAGACCTACACACACACACTCACTCACAGCCTAAGACCTACACACACACTCACTCACAGCCTAAGACCTACACACACACACTCACTCACAGCCTAAGACCTACACACACACACTCACTCACAGCCTATAAGACCTACACACACACTCACTCACAGCCTAAGACCTACACACACACACACTCACTCACAGCCTAAGACCTACACACACACACTCACTCACAGCCTAAGACCTACACACACACTCACTCACAGCCTAAGACCTACACACACACACTCACTCACAGCCTAAGACCTACACACACACTCACTCACAGCCTAAGACCTACACACACACTCACTCACAGCCTAAGACCTACACACACACTCACTCACAGCCTAAGACCTACACACACACACTCACTCACAGCCTAAGACACACAGTCACTCACAGCCTAAGACCTACACACACACACTCACTCACAGCCTAAGACCTACACACACACACTCACTCACAGCCTAAGACCTACACACACACTCACTCACAGCCTAAGACCTACACACACACACTCACTCACAGCCTAAGACCTACACACACACACTCACTCACAGCCTAAGACCTACACACACACACTCACTCACAGCCTAAGACCTACACACACACACACTCACTCACAGCCTAAGACCTACACACACACACTCACTCACAGCCTAAGACCTACACACACACTCACTCACAGCCTAAGACCTACACACACACACTCACTCACAGCCTAAGACCTACACACACACTCACTCACAGCCTAAGACCTACACACACACTCACTCACAGCCTAAGACCTACACACACACACACACTCACTCACAGCCTAAGACCTACACACACACACACTCACTCACAGCCTAAGACCTACACACACACACTCACTCACAGCCTAAGACCTACACACACACACTCACTCACAGCCTAAGACCTACACACACACACTCACTCACAGCCTAAGACCTACACACACACTCACTCACAGCCTAAGACCTACACACACACACTCACTCACAGCCTAAGACCTACACACACACACTCACTCACAGCCTAAGACCTACACACACACTCACTCACAGCCTAAGACCTACACACACACACACTCACTCACAGCCTAAGACCTACACACACACACTCACTCACAGCCTAAGACCTACACACACACTCACTCACAGCCTAAGACCTACACACACACACTCACTCACAGCCTAAGACCTACAC
Source organism: Rhinichthys osculus (assembly GCA_029959095.1). Taxonomy (NCBI): domain Eukaryota; kingdom Metazoa; phylum Chordata; class Actinopteri; order Cypriniformes; family Leuciscidae; genus Rhinichthys; species Rhinichthys osculus. The sequence goes on along the minus strand of JARWKJ010000010.1, from coordinate 44,608,484 downwards.
ACACACTCACTCACAGCCTAAGACCTACACACACACTCACTCACAGCCTAAGACCTACACACACACTCACTCACAGCCTAAGACCTACACACACACACTCACTCACAGCCTAAGACACACAGTCACTCACAGCCTAAGACCTACACACACACACTCACTCACAGCCTAAGACCTACACACACACACTCACTCACAGCCTAAGACCTACACACACACTCACTCACAGCCTAAGACCTACACACACACACTCACTCACAGCCTAAGACCTACACACACACACTCACTCACAGCCTAAGACCTACACACACACACTCACTCACAGCCTAAGACCTACACACACACACACTCACTCACAGCCTAAGACCTACACACACACACTCACTCACAGCCTAAGACCTACACACACACTCACTCACAGCCTAAGACCTACACACACACACTCACTCACAGCCTAAGACCTACACACACACACTCACTCACAGCCTAAGACCTACACACACACTCACTCACAGCCTAAGACCTACACACACACACACTCACTCACAGCCTAAGACCTACACACACACACACTCACTCACAGCCTAAGACCTACACACACACACTCACTCACAGCCTAAGACCTACACACACACACTCACTCACAGCCTAAGACCTACACACACACACTCACTCACAGCCTAAGACCTACACACACACACTCACTCACAGCCTAAGACCTACACACACACACTCACTCACAGCTTAAGACCTACACACACACACTCACTCACAGCCTAAGACCTACACACACACTCACTCACAGCCTAAGACCTACACACACACACTCACTCACAGCCTAAGACCTACACACACACACACTCACTCACAGCCTAAGACCTACACACACACTCACTCACAGCCTAAGACCTACACACACACACTCACTCACAGCCTAAGACCTACACACACACTCACTCACAGCCTAAGACCTACACACACACACTCACTCACAGCCTAAGACCTACACACACACTCACTCACAGCCTAAGACCTACACACACACACTCACTCACAGCCTAAGACCTACACACACACTCACTCACAGCCTAAGACCTACACACACACTCACTCACAGCCTAAGACCTACACACACACACTCACTCACAGCCTAAGACCTACACACACACTCACTCACAGCCTAAGACCTACACACACACACTCACTCACAGCCTAAGACCTACACACACACTCACTCACAGCCTAAGACCTACACACACACTCACTCACAGCCTAAGACCTACACACACACTCACTCACAGCCTAAGACCTACACACACACACTCACTCACAGCCTAAGACCTACACACACACACTCACTCACAGCCTAAGACCTACACACACACACTCACTCACAGCCTAAGACCTACACACACACTCACTCACAGCCTAAGACCTACACACACACACTCACTCACAGCCTAAGACCTACACACACACTCACTCACAGCCTAAGACCTACACACACACACTCACTCACAGCCTAAGACCTACACACACACACACTCACTCACAGCCTAAGACCTACACACACACTCACTCACAGCCTAAGACCTACACACACACACTCACTCACAGCCTAAGACCTACACACACACTCACTCACAGCCTAAGACCTACACACACACACTCACTCACAGCCTAAGACCTACACACACACTCACTCACAGCCTAAGACCTACACACACACACTCACTCACAGCCTAAGACCTACACACACACTCACTCACAGCCTAAGACCTACACACACACACACTCACTCACAGCCTAAGACCTACACACACACTCACTCACAGCCTAAGACCTACACACACACACTCACTCACAGCCTAAGACCTACACACACACTCACTCACAGCCTAAGACCTACACACACACTCACTCACAGCCTAAGACCTACACACACACACTCACTCACAGCCTAAGACCTACACACACACTCACTCACAGCCTAAGACCTACACACACACACACTCACTCACAGCCTAAGACCTACACACACACACTCACTCACAGCTTAAGACCTACACACACACTCACTCACAGCCTAAGACCTACACACACACACAC
>JARWKJ010000010.1:44601378-44603878 GCA_029959095.1 Rhinichthys osculus | reverse complement strand
GATTTTTATATTATTTCAATGATATGAATGTACTATATTTTAGTTCGATAATGTTTTTTTATTCAATATTTTGTATTTTAGGGGATTTTATGGTACTACTTTAGGTAACACTTTATTTCGATAGTCCACTTCAGACATTCTACTAACTATAAGCAACTTTGCAGCTACATGTCAGCTAACTCTCATCAGAGTATCAGTCGACTGTAGTTGACTGTTTTAGGAGAATAAGTTGACTTGTAGTTGCCAAGTTACTTATAGTCAGCAGAATGTCTGTTGGAGGACCAACAAAATAAAGTGTTGGCAGATATTAAGCAGAGAGTATCAAAGTTAGTAGAATGTCTAAAGTGGACTATCGAAATAAAGTGTTACCTAAATTATATTTACGCTGTATTTATAGTCCATTTATTCACTCTTTGAGCATAAACTCTCATACATCTTGAATGCTTTAGAGCAAAATAGTTCTGGTCTTGCTCTAGCTGTGATGATCCACACATTACCAGATCAGGGTGAAAGGTCACGCGTGTTCCGGTTCAGAAATATAGAGCGAAAAACTCCGTCTCATTTTCTCCTCCAACTTCAAAATCGTCCGACATCATTATTTTAGCTTTTATTTATTTTTTTGTAAATGGCGTTTGACTCAGTGTTTGCTCGTTCGCTCTGTAAACACTGCGTCTGTTCTTACGCCTACGTCCCGCTTGACCTTTCACCCTGATGATGTAATGTGTGTCGCATCACAGCTCGAGCAAGACCAGCATTAGTGGTTATAAAGTATATAAATGTGTATTGTGTTATAAATGTCCGCTGGTTTGTCTAGATCAGACTCTTATTCCTCGGCTGGATCGTGTCGAGACTTTGAAGCTGCACTGAAACTCACATCTGGACCTTCGACCCGTTGGGACCCCCATTGAAGACACTATATGGAGAAACCCTGGAGTGTGTTCCTCAAAAACCTTCATTTCCACTGAAGAAAGAAACACATGAACATCTTGGATGACGTGAGAGGAGCGTAAACTATCAGGGAATTGTAATTCTGAAATGAACTCCTCCTTTAAGCTGTAAAAGCCTGGTAGTGATTTTCACCACGGTAAAGCATGCTCTAATCATCAGTTCCTTCAGTTATCTCAGTTCACACACACATCGTATTCACTCTCAGAAATATATTCAGTTTCTTCATCTTTATTTTGCACTGAAATCTGGGTCACGTACCGCAGAAAGAGAGACGGAGATCACCAGAGACTCGAAACTATCATACATGCTTTTCCAGAAACATCCATCTTCCCTAAAAACATCTCGTTCTTTGACTTCTTACGTCAACACATGAGTGCATGTACACACACTTACCCAAATAAATGTTCATTATTTGCACCGATGGTTCTAGAAGAACCTTTAACATCCATGGAAGCTTTCCACAGTTCTTCATAGTAATAACAGGTTTTAGATGATTAATGCTCTTGACATGATGAGAAAATTGTTCTTTGGGAACCAGAACCCTCTTCGAAAGCCCTCTGGAACCTTTATTTATAAGAGCGTACAGTCTAATATTTATAGGGATATTATATGTATTTATAGGGTTTTACAGGGAGGAGAGTATTAAAGGATTAGTAAACTGCATTGATTTGGACTTCAACATGTGGGTTGCGCTTGAAGTCCATCGTGTGGAGAAAAGTCCTGAAATGTTTTCCTCAAAAAACTTAATTTCTTTTTCCACTGAAGAAAGAAAGACATGAACATCTCGGATGGCATTGGGGTGAGCGAATTATCTGGGAAATTTAATTTTGAGGATAACTAATCCTTTAAAGGAGAGATGCAGTGTAAAACAAAAAATACCGCAACATTTACAGTAAAAAAAACGGTACCGTCAACATTTTAGGTTTTACAGACTTAACTTAAAATGACAGTAAAAAAAACGTATTTCACTATCCTGATATAATGTTGATTTACTGATCTATTGAAGTACTAATATCACACACACACTCACATATACACACACACACACACACACACACGCACCTCTCACAAACACACACTCACTCACTCACACACACTCTCACAAACACACACTCACACAAAACATACACACACACTCACTCACACTCTCACAAACACACACACACACAAACACACACACACACACTGCTGTGAATCTGCAGCTCATACAGACGGACAGGATCTGACAGCTCGACTGAAGCTGATGATGTTCATGTGTAACAGTGTCTGTGAACGTCGAATGCTAACAGTGACAGCAAGTGAACCGCGACAAACAAACACACACACACACACACACACACACACACACACATACAGAACCCTCTCCATGTGCTGACAGTGACAGCAAGTGAACAGCGACACTCTTCAGAGACGCGACAGCAAGAGGAGATCAAACACTCTTTCTCTGGGTTATTCTTCCTTTTATCAGACTGGCACGACAACACACACACACACACACTCACACGCTCACACACACACACACACACACACACACACACACACACGCTCACAC
>JARWKJ010000010.1:44558314-44601278 GCA_029959095.1 Rhinichthys osculus | reverse complement strand
CACACACACGCTCTCAACACACACACTCACACACACACACACGCTCTCAACACACACGCTCACACACACACACACACACGCTCTCAACACACACACTCACACGCTCACACACACACACTCACACACACACACACGCTCTCAACACACACACACTCACACACACACACACTCACACGCTCACACACACACACGCTCTCAACACACACACTCACACGCTCACACACACACACACACGCTCTCAACACACACACTCACACGCTCACACACACACACTCACACGCTCACACATACACACACACACACACACACACACACACACACACTCACACACACACACACACACACACACTCACTCTCTCTCACACACACACACACACACGCTCTCAACACAGACGCTCTCACACACACACTCACACACGCTCTCAACACACACACTAACACTCTCACACGCTCACACACACACACACACACACGCACACGCTCTCAACACAGACGCTCTCACACACACACTCACACTCACACACACACACACACACACACACGCTCTCAACACACACACTAACACTCTCACACGCTCACACACACACGCTCTCTCTCTCTAGTCCATCGTCGTCCGATGATGACTTCTCCTATAATGTGTGTGTTCTTTGATGACTGTATAGTCCGATGCGGACGCACACTGTCTTTCACACACACGGCACATCGCAGTTTCTCCTGCTCGTCTTCAGGGCGCAGGGACGAGCATGGCTCTCTCTGATGTCTTCCAGTCAAGCGATGCCAGAGCTTGCGATTCACAGCACTAGTTTCCAGGGATGTGGGCCTTAACACACACTTCTTAAGAAAGCCTTTTAGTTGGTCTTTCAGACTCTTATTTTGACCTCCTGCAAATCGGGAGCCAAGCTGTAATTGACCGTACATTATCTTACGTGGCGGCATTCTCACAACATGAAATGTGAAATGTGTTTCAGCAATTCAGAATAACTGTAAATGTAAGGCCTTGTTTGAGAACGTTCATTCCATAATAACGTTCCATAATGTTTGAGGAACGCTCCATTAATCTCTGCATAACTAAGAAAACGTGTTTTAAAACATTTAAAAACCTGGATGGTTTCAACATTCATAAATAACACTTTTTTTATAACTTAATATAAACATTAGTAAAAACAAATTTTTTTTTTTACAAAATTTTCTAAATACATGGGCATCATTTTCAGTTCATGACGACTTTAATACACTTTGGTGCAAAGAAAGTGAGCATTCTGCTAAATATCTCATTTAAAGTTCTAATTTTCCACGTTCATGTTAACCTGAAGGATTGGCATTCCCTGAAGTGTGCGGTGATTATGGCTTTATAGTGATCGTGTGTTTTATTATAGTGATTATAGTGTGCTTCAGGCGTATCCTCCTCAGTCATCATGCGCATGCGCAAATCACACGCAGTCTCTCATTGTCTCCTCGTTCAGGAATGTTGTTCCCATGTGTTAAAATCAACGCTCTCCTATAAATGCAGATATTGCATGTAAGCATATTAATAATGCACCTCTGCAGTGGTTCTGAACACATCACGGCACTGACGGCAGCGAGTAATTAAAGCGCTCTCGGAGCGCAGCGGTGGTAATCCAAGTAAATTGACATTTTAAATTGAATCAGGAGCCCTTGCTGTGCATGTCTGTAGAACTCATCATCACGCAGTTCTTCAGGATTGCACGAGTTTTTCGGAGCGGAAAGCTGATGTGTGTCGTGACAGATTCACTCCACTAGTGGAACTAGTGCACACTTCATCCTGATGCACTGCGAGTGCACTAAAACGGCAGCGTTATTTCTGACTGATCTAATGAAGAGAAGCATAGTCTCATTTCTCCCCGAATATTCCCAAAACACGTGAGCTCATCAGTTATAACGTTCAGACTTGGTATCTTTACTGTGGGACAGAAAAAAGTGATTTTATTTTCACAGAATATCTTGGGTTTTGAAATGTAGTTTAAAACATGAATTAAATAAATAATTAAAAATTAAATATACATTATAACATTCAAATGTTTGGTGTCAGTAAGATTTTTTCATGTTTTTGAAAGAAGTCGCTTCAACTCACTAAAACTGCATTTATTTGATCCAAAATACAGTAAAATGGCAACAACAACAAAAAAACCTGTTTTCCATGTGAATATATTGTAAAATATGATTTATTCCTGTGATTCAACACTGAATTTTCAGCATCATAGAATTCTCAAAAGAACAGCATTTATTTTAAATAAAATGTACTGTTACTTTTGATCAATTTATTGCTTCCTTACTAGTAAATAAGTGTTGATTTAAAAACAAAAACCGTTTTTTTTATTGTTTTTTTTAATGTCTAAAAAATGATGTCACACAAAATTGTCTAAGATTGAGTTTGTCCAAAAATAAAATTTCGTTTCATTTTATTTTAATTTTGAACAACATTTCATTTTTTTTTAAGTGTCATTGTTGCTTTAAGAGCGGTGGCACACGTTACCCCAGTCTCCTGCTATGCCTAATCTGTACTGGAGCAGAGAGAGAGAGAGAGAGAGAGAGAGAGAGAGAGAGAGATAGAGAGAGAGAGAGAGAGAGAGAGAGAGAGAGAGAGAGAGAGAGAGAGAGAGAGAGAGAGAGAGAGAGAGAGAGAGAGAGAGAGAGAGAGAGAGAGAGGGGGAGCACCTGACAGTCCAACACTGACCCTGATCTTATTACTGGACCTGCTGGTGTTACTGGTGATGCGAATAATAACTGACCACAGCTCATCTGCAAGAAGAGAAATGAGGAGAGACAGAAACACACAAACACACACATACACACACACACACACACACACACACACACACACCTCTGCTCTTGTTCAAACACGTCCAGATAAACAGAAACTGATGGGTCAGCTAATGGTCCAGCACCAGATGTGGACAGATGTCCAGAAACACACACACACACACACACACCCGCTCCTCTGATCACTGCAGATGGAGACAGACGGCAGGGACAACAATGATAAAACTCAACAAACTATAGAATCATGTAGCAAAATAATAGAACAGACTTATAGAATAAAACACCCTGATGAACACAATACAGTAAAACACGAAACCTTTAACGGTTAGTTCACCCAAACATGACATCATTTACTCTCCCTCCTGTTGCTCCAAACCCACAAGACTTTTGTTCATCATTGAAACACAAATAAAGATATTTTTATTGAGAGATTTCTGTCCCTCCATTAAGTCTGTTCACCCAAATATCTGATGCTTCAAAAATATCATAAAGAGATCGGTATATAAATCTGGACTTCTTTTCCGAGCCCTCTGTCCTTTTTCAAATTTAGACTATTTGTCCTATGAACTTTTGATCTACAAACAAACAGTTTAATTTTAATTTCATGCATGTTTAGAAACAAAATGCAGTCTGAGTGGGAAGGAAATAAAATGTGTGTGTGAGAGTGTAGAAAAGAGGATAGGTTTATTTTACAGATGTAATTTGAGACAAATCTAACTAATAGAGAAAATAAAAGAGAAAAAAACGAACACCAAATAACAATTTAGGTTATATATTTTATCGTCATACTAAAAACTATGTATAAAATAAAGGGTCTGCATTAGAATTGTTAAAACACGGTACAATGACGTTTCATTCTTTAATATTAGTTAACTTACATTTATTAATGTGTGCTGTGAACTAACAATGAACAACATTTTAAATGTCAACTTACAAAATACAAAACTGTTAATAGTTGGGGGCCTTAAGCACATAAATAGGTCATTTCGCGCAAATTCATCTAAAAGCGCCAAATTTGGCACAGATGTAGCTCAGGTCATACCGAACTGATTTAGCTAGGGCGCCGGAGCCAGCGATGGCCAAGATGGGGCCAAGCGCGGGGCCAAGATGGCCGCCAAATCCAATATGGCCGCTGCCCGAACAGGGTTCCGGCTATAACTTTTGAACTAAAAGAGTTACAAATACAAACTTGATATGTTTTTCAGCTTAATTGATCATGGGAAACACATAGGAATGTTTATATTTATGACCCAGTATATATGGACCCCAGTGCTCTTTTTATGTGCACTGATTCAGCACATCAAAAGAGCACTGCTGGCCAGCTTCTACTAGAATCAGGCAACCGCTGTCCAGCAAGTTATCCCAGAGTTCAATGCATGGGGATGGTATAGGGACTCTACGAGCAAGACTTGGGAACCTCACTGGACTAATCTCGGAGACGCCAGTAAAGCCTGGACCATTCTCCTCCACTGTGGCTGCAAGACAGCATGTAGAGGGCACTGTAAGTGCTGTAAAGCCAAAGTTTGTTGCACTTCTATATGAGGGTGCTTGTACAAACAATGATGGTGGAGACGATGAGAGATCTGGTGATTGTGAGTGATAATGATAATTCATGTGAGAGACCATGAGAATTCACTGTTGTTTTTTATGTTATTGCTGTTTCTTTTGTTATGCTAAACAAACATTTAAGGGTTTTAGATAAATTGACTATATTATTCTTTTAACAATTTGACATAATATAAATATTGCCTTGCAATAATAATTATGTCTTATTCTTTCTTATATGATTACACTTTTAAATGTATTTACCTGTGGTACACTGAAAAGCATTTCACTTTTATAAGGAAATGAATCAACATTGAGAATAACCTTCAAAGTTGTGGTAAAAAAAAGGATTTTCAACCACATGGTCTTGAAAAGAATACAGGTTCCAGACTTACACAAGCATAAATATAAATATGCCAACTGACTTCCTGTGGTCAATAAACATAAAATAGACACCACATCTTCATTTTTAGCGAATTTGGTTCAGAATTTGTAGCCAAAACCCTTTTTCGGACAGCGAGTATATTGAATTTTGGGGTTTCTGATATACCCAATCATAAATGAAAGTATTCCTATAAGTTTCCCATGGTCAAAAAAGGTAAAATAGAAATCAAGTTTGTATTTGTATCTCATCTGGCTTAAAAGCTATAGCCGAATCCCTTTCAGGCGGAGGCCATTTTGGATTTGGTCGCCATCTTCGTCTCAGGGACCATTGGCTTTGGCGCCCTGGCTAAATCATTTCAGTATGCCCTCAGCTACATCTGTGCCAAATTTAGTGCTTGTAGATGAATTTGTGCTAACAATGGGGCGTAATGCCCCATACTAAAGCCCAAACTGCTTTTTTGGACAGCGGCCATATTGGAATTGGAGGATCAAGGGGTCCATATATACTGGGTCATAAATATAAACATTCCTTTGTGTTTCCCATGATCAATTAAGCTGAAAAACATATCAAGTTTGTTTTTGTAACTCATGTGGTTCAAAAGTTATAGCCGGAACCCTTTTCGGGCAGCAGCCATATTGAATTTGGCGGCCATCTTGGCCCCGAGGGTCGCTGGCTCCGGCGCCCTAGCTAAATCCTTTTGGTATAACCTGAGCTACATCTGTGCCAAATTTGGCGCTTTTAGATGAATTTGCGCGAAAATGTGCTTAAGGCCCCCAACTATAATATTAGTTAAATGCAACAAACATGAACAATGAATCGTACTTTAATGAAATAACATTAACAATATATTGTTCATTGATAGTTCATGCATCAACTATTGTTAACAAATGAGACTTTTGTATAAAATCATCATGGCAATATTAATAAATCAACATTACTAATGAAATAGTTATGCATGTTGTTCATTTTAGTACTTACTTTGGCATTGAGTGGTGAAGGAAAGCCAGAGGTGAGGCTGTGATCTCCTCAATCCCAGCATGCATCAGTGCTGAATCCCAGATCTCACAGAGGACTTCCTCTGATGCCTCGTTACTCGAACCCTTCACGCTGAAATCACACTCAGTCATGGGAAGTTCTGACAGATACCAGCGAAGAAGACCAGTTACTCGACCAACCCAAACTCTGCTGATTCACCGACCTAAACTCTACTGATTCACCGACCCAACCGACCCAAACTCTGCTGATTCACCGACCCAAACTCTGCTGATTCCACAACCCAAACTCTGCTGATTCAACGACCCAAACTCTGCTGATTCACCGACCCAAACTCTGCTGATTCACCGACCCAAACTCTGCTGATTCACCGACCCAAACTCTGCTGATTCACCGACCCAAACTCTGCTGATTCACCGACCCAAACTCTGCTGATTCACCGACCCAAACTCTGCTGATTCACCGACCCAAACTCTGCTGATTCACCGACCCAAACTCTGCTGATTCACCGACCCAAACTCTGCTGATTCACCGACCCAAACTCTGCTGATTCACCGACCCAAACTCTGCTGATTCACCGACCCAAACTCTGCTGATTCACCGACCCAAACTCTGCTGATTCACCGACCCAAACTCTGCTGATTCACCGACCCAAACTTTGCTGATTCACCGACCCAAACTCTGCTGATTCCACAACCCAAACTCTGCTGATTCACCGACCCAAACTCTGCTGATTCACCGACCCATACTCTGCTGATTCACCGACACAAACTCTGCTTATTCACCGACCCAAACTCTGCTGATTCACCGACCCAAACTCTGCTGATTCACCGACCCAAACTCTGCTGATTCCCCGACCCAAACTCTGCTGATTCACCGACCCAAACTCTGCTGATTCACCGACCCAAACTCTGCTGATTCCACAACCCAAACTCTGCTGATTCAACGACCCAAACTCTGCTGATTCACCGACCCAAACTCTGCTGATTCACCGACCCAAACTCTGCTGATTCACCGACCCAAACTCTGCTGATTCACCGACCCAAACTCTGCTGATTCACCGACCCAAACTCTGCTGATTCCCCGACCCAAACTCTGCTGATTCACCGACCCAAACTCTGCTGATTCCCCGACCCAAACTCTGCTGATTCACCGACCCAAACTCTGCTGATTCACCGACCCAAACTCTGCTGATTCACCGACCCAAACTCTGCTGATTCACCGACCCAAACTCTGCTGATTCACCGACCCAAACTCTGCTGATTCACCGACCCAAACTCTGCTGATTCACCGACCCAAACTCTGCTGATTCCACAACCCAAACTCTGCTGATTCACCAACCCAAACTCTGCTGATTCACCGACCCAAACTCTGCTGATTCACCGACCCAAACTCTGCTGATTCACCGACCCAAACTCTGCTGATTCACCGACCCAAACTCTGCTGATTCCACAACCCAAACTCTGCTGATTCAACAACCCAAACTCTGCTGATTCACCGACCCAAACTCTGCTGATTCACCGACCCAAACTCTGCTGATTCCACAACCCAAACTCTGCTGATTCACTGACCCAAACTCTGCTGATTCACCGACCCAAACTCTGCTGATTCACCGACCCAAACTCTGCTGATTCACCGACCCAAACTCTGCTGATTCACCGACCCAAACTCTGCTGATTCACCGACCCAAACTCTGCTGATTCACCGACCCAAACTCTGCTGATTCACCGACCCAAACTCTGCTGATTCACCGACCCAAACTCTGCTGATTCACCGACCCAAACTCTGCTGATTCACCGACCCAAACTCTGCTGATTCACCGACCCAAACTCTGCTGATTCACCGACCCAAACTCTGCTGATTCACCCACCCAAACTCTGCTGATTCACCGACCCAAACTCTGCTGATTCACCGACCCAAACTCTGCTGATTCCACAACCCAAACTCTGCTGATTCAACAACCCAAACTCTGCTGATTCACCGACCCAAACTCTGCTGATTCACCGACCCAAACTCTGCTGATTCACCGATCCAAACTCTGCTGATTCACCGACCCAAACTCTGCTGATTCACCGACCCAAACTTTGCTGATTCACCGACCCAAACTCTGCTGATTCCACAACCCAAACTCTGCTGATTCACCGACCCAAACTCTGCTGATTCACCGACCCATACTCTGCTGATTCACCGACCCAAACTCTGCTGATTCACCGACCCAAACTCTGCTGATTCACCGACCCAAACTCTGCTGATTCCCCAACCCAAACTCTGCTGATTCACCGACCCAAACTCTGCTGATTCACCGACCCAAACTCTGCTGATTCCACAACCCAAACTCTGCTGATTCACCAACCCAAACTCTGCTGATTCACCGACCCAAACTCTGCTGATTCACCGACCCAAACTCTGCTGATTCACCGACCCAAACTCTGCTGATTCACCGACCCAAACTCTGCTGATTCCCCGACCCAAACTCTGCTGATTCACCGACCCAAACTCTGCTGATTCACCGACCCAAACTCTGCTGATTCACCGACCCAAACTCTGCTGATTCACCGACCCAAACTCTGCTGATTCCCCAACCCAAACTCTGCTGATTCACCGACCCAAACTCTGCTGATTCCCCGACCCAAACTCTGCTGATTCACCGACCCAAACTCTGCTGATTCACCGACCCAAACTCTGCTGATTCACCGACCCAAACTCTGCTGATTCACCGACCCAAACTCTGCTGATTCACCGACCCAAACTCTGCTGATTCACTGACCCAAACTCTGCTGATTCACCGACCCAAACTCTGCTGATTCCCCAACCCAAACTCTGCTGATTCACCGACCCAAACTCTGCTGATTCCACAACCCAAACTCTGCTGATTCACCAACCCAAACTCTGCTGATTCACCGACCCAAACTCTGCTGATTCACCGACCCAAACTCTGCTGATTCCACAACCCAAACTCTGCTGATTCAACAACCCAAACTCTGCTGGTTCACTGATTCAGTGCTCTTTTGATGTGCTGAATTTTACAACTAATCACCTCCTAAATGCCCAATCCTTCAAACCACCACCGCCACTGTTGACATTAATTCCTTCTTACCTGAGACGCCCTATCTGTCCGCTACCAGGCAGTAAGCGTCGCAGAAGACGCGGTCGGAGAAGGGGGTTACATGTCAGGCTGAGGACTTACCTGGATTCTCCGTCGTCGAGGACTGGAGATCATTTAGGAATTGGCAGTGCTAGAAGATCGTGGGAATGCTACCGATGGCTTCGGCCGGTTAACTCCAACACTGGCGTTCCATTTCCGTGTACCCGCCGCGTCAAAACATCTGCCCGGGGTTGCGTCCAAAGAAACCTCCGTCCTATTCCTCGTGCGACATCGCCGCCTGTCAACTCGACCACGTTTCGCATGGCATTGTGTAACACCAGATCGCTCAATAACAAAACATTTGTCCTCAATGATGTCATCTCCTTGTACAATCTGGATTTGTTTTTCCTCACCGAAACCTGGCTTCCCCCAGGTGACGTCAGTGCCTTTTCGTAACTCCTCCCCTCTGGCTATCTTTACCTAAACACCCCGCGGCAAACGGGTAGGGGCGGGGGGATAGCTACTACACACAGACAGTCCTTGATATGCCGCCAGCTGTCCACTAGAGGGTATTCCAGCTTTGAGTTACAAGCATTTGTGCTCACACTACCCTGTCCCATCTTATGTGCAGTAATCTACCGGCCACCAAAACTAAATAAGGATTTTTTAAATGAGTTTTCAGAGTTTCTGACAGAGTTTCTGGCAAAGTTTGATAATATTTTAATCTGTGGGGATTTTAACATTCACGTTTGTTGCCCTTCTGATAAACCTGCTAATGATTTTAAGGCACTTTTAGATTCATTGGACCTTACCCAGTCCATATCCCGTCCCACTCATAGGTTGGGTCATACTCTTGACCTTATTATCTCTCGTGGGGTGATAGTGTCAACCTGTGAGGTTCTGGATTTTCCCATCTCTGACCACTCTCTCATACGGTTTGACATCTGTGCTGTTCCTCCTGCTCCCTCATCCACTGCCCCCCATCGTCGTCGCATTATTACTTCATCTACAGTCGATAACTTTGTTGCTGCCTTCTCTGTTTCTGACATCGTCTCCACTGCTGAACTGACATCGCCTCTATGTCCTGACCTTCTCCTCTCCTCCTTCCACACCATCTGCTCCCAGATTATGGACTCTGTTGCGCCCTACAAGGTAAAGACAACCAAAGGTCCATCCGACCCCTGGCTCAATGATTCAACTTGGGCCCTCAGGCGCCAGTGTAGACAGGCTGAGCGAAAATGGAAGAAGGATAGGCTGCAGGTGTCACTGGAGATGTTTAGAGACAGTCTTGCCACCTATCAGGGAGCAGTCAAGGAAGCTAAAGGACAGTACCTTTCTAATCTCATTAATAGCAATAGCCACCACCCTGGTATCCTGTTTAGCACTATTAATTCTGTCATTAATCCGGTGTCTGTTGTTTTGAATGATGTATCAGAAAAAACATGCAATGCATTCAAACAACACTTTTTGGACAAGGTTTCGTCTGTTAGGCAAACTATCACACAAGCTCCTGCTGTTGTCTTTTCCTCCCGAGCGACGCAATGCATACTGGAGAACTTTGATGCAGTTACTCTGGAGGACCTCAAAAAAGCTGTCCATGAGCTGAAGCCTACCACCTGTCCTCTAGATGCTGTTCCTGCCAGGATTTTGAAAGAGGCTATTGACATCGTAGGTCCTTTTCTCGTCACCTTCATAAATAGCTGTCTAAGTTTGGGGACTGTTCCCACTGCTCTCAAACACGCTATTGTTAGACCGCTGCTCAAAAAACCCAACCTAGATCCCACCATACTGTCCAATTTTCGACCAATATCTCATCTGTCACTTCTGTCTAAGCTGATGGAGAAGCTTGTTTTCTCCCAGCTTCAGTCTCACCTACAACTGCACGTCATTAGTGATAAATTTCAGTCCGGTTTCAGGTCCAGACATAGCACTGAATCAGCGTTACTGAGGGTCCATGATGACATTCTTGGAGCTCTGGATAGTAAAAGCTCTGTGGTTTTGGTCCTACTGGACCTTACCGCTGCATTTGACACCGTGGATCATTCCATCCTCTTCTCCCGTCTTCAACATTTTGTTGGTTTGCAGGGCGCAGTGCTCAATTGGTTCTCCTCATATCTCACTAACAGAACATTTTCAGTAATGCTCGACGACTTTTCCTCCTCATCTGCCCCTCTGTCATCCGGTGTGCCTCAAGGATCCATTCTCGGTCCTGTTCTGTTCTCTCTCTATATGCTGCCACTTGGAGAACTCATCTCCAATCATAACGTTCACTTTCATTTCTATGCAGACGACCTCCAGATCTACCTTCCTGTGATTCTGAACAATCGTTCTGCGCTGGACCCCCTCTATAACTGCCTTAGGGACATTAAGCAGTGGCTTTCCCAGAATTTCCTTCATTTGAATGAAGGAAAGACGGAGTACATCCTGTTCAGCCCTGACTCTCCCAATAGTTCTTTCAGTTTTGGTCCTCTAACACCTCAGTTTGCACCCACTGCACGTAACTTGGGTGTAATTTTTGACAAAAATTTGCAGTACGACAAACAGATTAGTGCTGTTGTTAAGGCGAGCTTTTACCAGCTAAGGCTTCTCAGTAAGGTCAAACCATTCTTGTCCCGAGCTGACCTTGAAAAAGTCATTCATGCCTTTATCAGCTCGAGGATAGACTACTGTAATGCCCTCTACACTGGACTTAATCAATCATTTCTTAATCGGCTTCAACTGGTTCAAAACGCGGCAGCACGTCTCCTCACTAACACCTCCAAACGCTCACACATCACCCCCGTCCTCCGCTCGCTCCACTGGCTCCCGATACGGTTTAAGGTGGAGTATAAGGTCCTGCTGTTCGTGTTCAAGGCCATCAATGGTCTGGCCCCGGTCTACCTCGCCGATTTAGTAACGGTCTATCATCCACCCAGAACTCTCCGCTCATCTGAACACACCTATTTGGTCATTCCCAAATTTAAATATAAAAAGTTTGGAGGCCGGTCATTTGCTGTCCAGGGCCCTAAACTGTGGAACGCTTTACCAACACTCCTACGAAGCATCACCGTGTTGAGTGCTTTTAAGTCGCAGTTAAAAACACATCTGTTCAGACAAGCTTTTAACATGTAATCTCCGACTCTGGCTGATATTTATGTTTTGTTTTGTTTTTTCCCCCCTTTTTTTTTCTGTTGTCTATTGATGCTTTTACTGGAAAGCGCCTTGTGCACCTTTTGGCTGTTGTAAGGCGCTATAAAAATAAAATTTGATTGATTGATTGATTGATGCCACGCCGCATTGAGGCAGTAATTCATGCAAAAAGGGCCCAAGCCAAGTACCGAGAACATATGCATGATTATACTTTGCAGAGGGCTGACATTTCTGTATTTAAAATCCTTTTTTTAATTGATTTCATTTAATATTCTAATTTTGACTTTGGGGTTTTCATAAGCTGTAAGCCAAAATCATCAAAATTCTAACAAATAAAGGCTTGAAATATCTCACTTTGCATGTAATGAGTCTATATAATATATTAGTTTGACCTTTTAAGTTGAACTACTGAAATAAATGAACTTTTGCACAATATTCTAATCTTTCGAGTTTCACCTGTACATGCTTAGAATCGGGCGCACAGTTTGCCCTGTTGGATGATGAAACTTGATGCAAAATGTCAGACCAACTCCGATGCACTTCTCAGAGTTTGTTGAGAAGCAAACCTGAAGATGTTTTCTAGAGGCAGCTCACTGGGTTTCAGATCAGAGCTCATGTTTCTGTCTCTACCATCATTATTCGAGCAACATCCAAAAACAACCCTCGAGTCAGTGTTCCTAACGACCATCACACGTGTATAAATCAGCAGCGGCACTAATGATCTGTGGGCGGCTGCTAAACTCAATCCTCCTACATGAGAACGAAGCGAACGACGCCGCTGTTTTCCTCGCTCGCGTCATCACAACTGAACTCATCTCTATTATACGCTTTATTAAAGAGCAACAATCAGCTTGATGATGCTTCTTTTGTGCCTGGAGCTCATTTTCAAATGGTCTTTAAAAAGAAAGGAAATATCAATAGGTACCAAACTATCTTTTACAGCCAAAACTGCAGCCATTTTGGTTTTTACACAGAAAATGTTCAGTTCACTACAAAAAGTGTGAAAAATATACCCACTTCCCTAATATATAGTAAACGAAAACCAGTACATGAAAAGGGATGAAGGACCTATTACTGCCGATGAGATTCTGTGCACATAATTTTAAAATGTGCATAAACTTATATGCTCAGTCGAGGTGGATACATTTATCCGATAAGAAGACATGCACATAAACTACGACGGAAACACATGTACTGAATAAATCCCTCGATGTGTGAGTTTTCCTCAGCGCCAGCTGTGATTGGATAACTGGAGTAACTAGTAAACCAATGGCGTCGCAGCGTCTCTAATGTTGGTTTGGTGTTTCTGAAACGCCGGAGTCGGAGTGTGTGATCAGAATGATTGGGTGTAATTCCCTCCAGAACCGTCTCACACACACGAGTGTGTTCCCGAACACCAGCATCCGAACGCCAGAGAACACGACAGCGTTACTGTGCGTTCACACCGGACGCGAATAGCGCGTCAAATTCGCGTCTACCGCGTCTAGTTTGACGCTTGACCACTTTCGGTACTGATCCACTTTTACGACACGACTGAAGCGTGGTGTCGCACGCCTCTCCACATTTGTAAGTTGATGCGCGTTCCTCAAGTTTACCGCTATGGGCGTGGTTTTGACCCAGCGGCCAGTCTAGAACAAAGGCCAAAGAAGTAGAGAGACTACTTCTATTGGATAGACGCGTCGCGTTTGACGGATTCATTTGCATAAAGCTGGACATCGGCCAGCTTTTTGACGCGCAGCATTTTTCCAAATGAAGCGCCGCCTTCCCGGGATGCTTTGCGGGCGCGTTAAAGTCGCGTGACGTCACCCATAGGAATAAAGTGGAGTGCGGCGCGACTGAAGTTTCGCACGGACAAGTGGATCAGTACCATGAGTGTTAATTCGCGTGTCAATGGCGAAATTGCCGCGCGTAAATTTCGCTTCAAACTTTTGTTTTTACGCACGTCAATTTCGCCATTGACACGCGAATTAACACTCATGGTACTGATCCACTTGTCCGTGCGACACTTCAGTAGCGCCGCATTCCACTTTATTCCTATGGGTGACGTCACGCGACTTTAACGCGCCCGCAAAGCATCCCGGGAAGGCGGCGCTTCATTTGGAAAAATTTCAGAGGCGAAATCCGGAGGCGAAAGTTTCGAAATCCGTTGGCGGCCATCTTTTTTGATGTTTATCGAGCATTAGCATTAGCATTATTCGAGAGAGTCACTGCTCGTATATGCTCTGGAGAGCAGAAACAGCTGCGTAGGGGACATCGTCGCTGTACTCGGGTCCACCAGAACCTCCGGAGGGTTTCAGGAGTTTCACAATTTGCTCCAGGAGCTAGGTTTGGTGGACCTAATGGTGAGGACGCTGACGAGGACAGCGTAGGCCGTATAAGCCCTCGGCCTCGAGTGGTCTATGCCTGTCGAGCCCGCGCTCTACAGCCCGGCGCGAGGTTCACCCTCGCCCGCATCCACCTAATCTGTCATTTATTTTTGTTTTGATAATAAACGAAGCCAGCCTCCAAAAGTGATTAATCTGTCCTGTGATTTTTCTCTCTCTCTTACACATCACTGTCCAGACACGAACTTATATGTTGGTTGTCTTTACATTATAATAATATTTCATATAATCTAGATATGGAATAAATAGCATTCAATACAAAATGAATATGTCTCATATATTGAAATCAAGTTTTATGTGATAAAATATTTGCTTTGTTGTGCATTAGAACCACAGTCATATATTATAAAATAACTTATTGAAGCATCCAGATACTTCACCACGTGACAGCAGCAAGCAGCTAGGCTCCTGATTGGTTAACGCGGCGCGAATTGACGCAGAAGTTCAGATTTTTCAACTCGGGCGGCAGACGCGAATTCGCATCAAACGCGTGAATGCACAAATAGCACTAACTAAATCATTCGCGCGTAACGCGCTTAACGCGCCAGACGTTCAATTCGCGCCATGAGGCGTATTCGCGTCTACCGCGCCGCAGGAATTTTTTATGCGCGTAACGCGTCTTTGCATTGACTTACGGTGCGGATCCACTTGTCCGTGCGGCACTTCTGTCGCTCCGCGCTCCGCTTTATTCCTATGGGTGACGTCACGCGACTTTGACGCGCCCGCAAAGCATTCTGGGAAGGCGGCGCTTCATTTAGAAAAATGCTGCGCGTCAAAAAGCTGGCCGATGCCCATCTTTATGCAAATGAATTCCGTTGAACGTGACGCGACTATCCAATAGAAGTAGAGCATATGGAGACGGGGGGAAGTCTCTCGCAGGTCCTCTGTTCTAGGCTGGCCGCTGGCTCAAAACCACGCCCATAGCGGTAAACTTGAGGAACGCCCATCAAAGTACAAATCTGGGGAGGCGTCGCGACACCACGCGACTGTCGTGTCGCAAAAGTGGATCTCTACCGTCAACATTGAAATCACTCGCGCCTGACGCGCTATTCGCGTCCGGTGTGAACGCACCATTACTGTGTTTCGTCTGACGCTCGACACACACTCGCTTATGATGACGCTCGACACACACTCGTTTATGATGACGCTCGACACACACTCGCTTATGATGACGCTCGACACACACTCGCTTATGATGACGCTCGACACACACTCGCTTATGATGACGCTCGACACACACTCGCTTATGATGACGCTCGACACACACTCGCTTATGATGACGCTCGACACACACTCGTTTATGATGACGCTCGACACACACTCGCTTATGATGAGGCTCGACACACACTCGTTCATGATGACGCTCGACACACACTCGCTTATGATGACGCTCGACACACACTCGTTTATGATGATGCTCGACACACACTCGTTTATGATGACGCTCGACACACACTCGCTCATGATGACGCTCGACACACACTCGCTCATGATGACGCTCGACACACACTCGCTTATGATGACGCTCGACACACACTCGTTTATGATGACGCTCGACACACACTCGCTTATGATGATGCTCGACACACACTCGTTTATGATGACGCTCGACACACACTCGTTCATGATGACGCTCGACACACACTCGCTTATGATGACGCTCGACACACACTCGTTTATGATGATGCTCGACACACACTCGTTTATGATGACGCTCGACACACACTCGTTCATGATGACGCTCGACACACACTCGTTTATGATGACGCTCGACACACACTCGCTTATGATGACGCTCGACACACACTCGCTTATGATGACGCTCGACACACACTCGTTCATGATGACGCTCGACACACACTCGCTTATGATGACGCTCGACACACACTCGTTTATGATGACGCTCGACACACACTCGTTCATGATGACGCTCGACACACACTCGCTCATGATGACGCTCGACACACACTCGCTTATGATGACGCTCGACACACACTCGCTTATGATGACGCTCGACACACACTCCTTCATGATGACGCTCGACACACACTCGCTTATGATGACGCTCGACACACACTCGTTTATGATGACGCTCGACACACACACGCTTATGATGACGCTCGACACACACTCGTTTATGATGACGCTCGACACACACTCGCTTATGATGACGCTCGACACACACACGCTTATGATGACGCTCGACACACACTCGCTTATGATGACGCTCGACACACACGCGCTTATGATGACGCTCGACACACACTCGTTTATGATGACGCTCGACACACACACGCTTATGATGACGCTCGACACACACTCGCTTATGATGACGCTCGACACACATTTGCTTATGATGACGCTCGACACACACTCCTTCATGATGACGCTCGACACACACTCGCTTATGATGACGCTCGACACACACTCGTCTATGATGACGCTCGACACACACACGCTTATGATGATGCTCGACACACACTCGCTTATGATGACGCTCGACACACACACGCTTATGATGACGCTCGACACACACTCGCTTATGATGACGCTCGACACACATTTGCTTATGATGACGCTCGACACACACTCCTTCATGATGACGCTCGACACACACTCGTTTATGATGACGCTCGACACACACTCGTCTATGATGACGCTCGACACACACACGCTTATGATGATGCTCGACACACACTCGCTTATGATGACGCTCGACACACACACGCTTATGATGACGCTCGACACACACTCGCTTATGATGACGCTCGACACACACTCGCTTATGATGACGCTCGACACACACTCGTTCATGATGACGCTCGACACACACTCGCTTATGATGACGCTCGACACACACTCGTCTATGATGACGCTCGACACACACTCGCTTATGATGACGCTCGACACACACTCGTCTATGATGACGCTCGACACACACACGCTTATGATGATGCTCGACACACACTCGCTTATGATGACGCTCGACACACACGCGCTTATGATGACGCTCGACACACACTCGCTTATGATGACGCTCGACACACACTCGCTTATGATGACGCTCGACACACACTCGCTTATGATGAGGCTCGACACACACTCGCTTATGACGCTCGACACACACTCTTTATGATGACGCTCGACACACACTCCTTCATGATGACGCTCGACACACACTCTTTATGGTGACGCTCGACACACACACGCTTATGATGACGCTCGACACACACTCGCTTATGATGATGCTCGACACACACACGCTTATGATGATGCTCGACACACACTCGCTTATGATGACGCTCGACACACACACGCTTATGATGACGCTCGACACACACTCGCTTATGATGACGCTCGACACACACTCGCTTATGATGACGCTCGACACACACTCGTTCATGATGACGCTCGACACACACTCGCTTATGATGACGCTCGACACACACTCGTCTATGATGACGCTCGACACACACTCGCTTATGATGACGCTCGACACACACTCGTCTATGATGACGCTCGACACACACACGCTTATGATGATGCTCGACACACACTCGCTTATGATGACGCTCGACACACACGCGCTTATGATGACGCTCGACACACACTCGCTTATGATGACGCTCGACACACACTCGCTTATGATGACGCTCGACACACACTCGCTTATGATGAGGCTCGACACACACTCGCTTATGATGACGCTCGACACACACTCTTTATGATGACGCTCGACACACACTCCTTCATGATGACGCTCGACACACACTCTTTATGGTGACGCTCGACACACACTCGTCTATGATGACGCTCGACACACACACGCTTATGATGATGCTCGACACACACTCGCTTATGATGACGCTCGACACACACGCGCTTATGATGACGCTCGACACACACTCGCTTATGATGACGCTCGACACACACTCGCTTATGATGACGCTCGACACACACTCGCTTATGATGACGCTCGACACACACTCGCTTATGATGACGCTCGACACACACTCTTTATGATGACGCTCGACACACACTCCTTCATGATGACGCTCGACACACACTCTTTATGGTGACGCTCGACACACACTCGTTCATGATGACGCTCGACACACACTCGTTCATGATGACGCTCGACACACACTCGTTTATGATGACGCTCGACACACACTCGCTTATGATGACGCTCGACACACACTCGTTCATGATGACGCTCGACACACACTCGCTCATGATGACGCTCGACACACACTCTTTATGGTGACGCTCGACACACACTCGTTTATGATGACGCTCGACACACACTCGCTCATGAAGACGCTCGACACACACTCGCTTATGATGACGCTCGACACACACTCGTTTATGATGACGCTCGACACACACTCCTTCATGATGACGCTCGACACACACTCGCTTATGATGACGCTCGACACACACTCGCTTATGATGACGCTCGACACACACTCGCTTATGATGACGCTCGACACACACTCGTTTATGATGACGCTCGACACACACTCGTTTATGATGACGCTCGACACACACTCGCTTATGATGACGCTCGACACACACTCGTTCATGATGACGCTCGACACACACTCGTTCATGATGACGCTCGACACACACTCGCTTATGATGACGCTCGACACACACTCTTTATGATGACGCTCGACACACACTCCTTCATGATGACGCTCGACACACACTCGCTCATGAAGACGCTCAACACACACTCGCTTATGATGACGCTCGACACACACTCGTTTATGATGACGCTCGACACACACTCCTTCATGATGACGCTCGACACACACTCGCTTATGATGACCTTCGACACACACTCGTTTATGATGACGCTCGACACACACTCGCTTATGATGACGCTCGACACACACTCGCTTATGATGACGCTCGACACACACTCGCTTATGATGACGCTCGACACACACTCCTTCATGATGACGCTCGACACACACTCCTTCATGATGACGCTCGACACACACTCGCTTATGATGACGCTCGACACACACTCGCTTATGATGACGCTCGACACACACTCGTTTATGATGACGCTCGACACACACTCGCTTATGATGACGCTCGACACACACACTCGTTTATGATGACGCTCGACACACACTCGCTTATGATGACGCTCGACACACACTCGTTTATGATGACGCTCGACACACACACTCGTTTATGATGACGCTCGACACACACTCGCTTATGATGACGCTCGACACACACTCGTTTATGATGACGCTCGACACACACACTCGTTTATTATGACGCTCGACACACACTCGCTTATGATGACGCTCGACACACACTCGCTTATGATGACGCTCGACACACACTCGTTTATGATGACGCTCGACACACACTCCTTCATGATGACGCTCGACACACACTCGCTTATGATGACGCTCGACACACACTCGCTTATGATGACGCTCGACACACACTCGTTTATGATGACGCTCGACACACACTCGTTTATGATGACGCTCGACACACACTCGCTTATGATGACGCTCGACACACACTCGTTCATGATGACGCTCGACACACACTCGTTCATGATGACGCTCGACACACACTCGTTCATGATGACGCTCGACACACACTCGCTCATGAAGACGCTCGACACACACTCGCTTATGATGACGCTCGACACACACTCGTTTATGATGACGCTCGACACACACTCCTTCATGATGACGCTCGACACACACTCGCTTATGATGACGCTCGACACACACTCGCTTATGATGACGCTCGACACACACTCCTTCATGATGACGCTCGACACACACTCCTTCATGATGACGCTCGACACACACTCGCTTATGATGACGCTCGACACACACTCGCTTATGATGACGCTCGACACACACTCGTTTATGATGACGCTCGACACACACTCCTTCATGATGACGCTCGACACACACTCGCTTATGATGACGCTCGACACACACTCGCTTATGATGACGCTCGACACACACTCCTTCATGATGACGCTCGACACACACTCCTTCATGATGACGCTCGACACACACTCGCTTATGATGACGCTCGACACACACTCGCTTATGATGACGCTCGACACACACTCGTTTATGATGACGCTCGACACACACTCGCTTATGATGACGCTCGACACACACACTCGCTTATGATGACGCTCGACACACACTCGTTTATGATGACGCTCGACACACACACTCGTTTATGATGACGCTCGACACACACTCGCTTATGATGACGCTCGACACACACTCGTTTATGATGACGCTCGACACACACACTCGTTTATTATGACGCTCGACACACACTCGCTTATGATGACGCTCGACACACACTCGTTTATGATGACGCTCGACACACACTCGTTTATGATGACGCTCGACACACACTCGCTTATGATGACGCTCGACACACACTCGTTCATGATGACGCTCGACACACACTCGTTCATGATGACGCTCGACACACACTCGCTTATGATGACGCTCGACACACACTCTTTATGATGACGCTCGACACACACTCCTTCATGATGACGCTCGACACACACTCGCTCATGAAGACGCTCAACACACACTCGCTTATGATGACGCTCGACACACACTCGTTTATGATGACGCTCGACACACACTCCTTCATGATGACGCTCGACACACACTCGCTTATGATGACCTTCGACACACACTCGTTTATGATGACGCTCGACACACACTCGCTTATGATGACGCTCGACACACACTCGCTTATGATGACGCTCGACACACACTCGCTTATGATGACGCTCGACACACACTCCTTCATGATGACGCTCGACACACACTCCTTCATGATGACGCTCGACACACACTCGCTTATGATGACGCTCGACACACACTCGCTTATGATGACGCTCGACACACACTCGTTTATGATGACGCTCGACACACACTCGCTTATGATGACGCTCGACACACACACTCGTTTATGATGACGCTCGACACACACTCGCTTATGATGACGCTCGACACACACTCGTTTATGATGACGCTCGACACACACACTCGTTTATGATGACGCTCGACACACACTCGCTTATGATGACGCTCGACACACACTCGTTTATGATGACGCTCGACACACACACTCGTTTATTATGACGCTCGACACACACTCGCTTATGATGACGCTCGACACACACTCGCTTATGATGACGCTCGACACACACTCGTTTATGATGACGCTCGACACACACTCCTTCATGATGACGCTCGACACACACTCGCTTATGATGACGCTCGACACACACTCGCTTATGATGACGCTCGACACACACTCGTTTATGATGACGCTCGACACACACTCGTTTATGATGACGCTCGACACACACTCGCTTATGATGACGCTCGACACACACTCGTTCATGATGACGCTCGACACACACTCGTTCATGATGACGCTCGACACACACTCGTTCATGATGACGCTCGACACACACTCGCTCATGAAGACGCTCGACACACACTCGCTTATGATGACGCTCGACACACACTCGTTTATGATGACGCTCGACACACACTCCTTCATGATGACGCTCGACACACACTCGCTTATGATGACGCTCGACACACACTCGCTTATGATGACGCTCGACACACACTCCTTCATGATGACGCTCGACACACACTCCTTCATGATGACGCTCGACACACACTCGCTTATGATGACGCTCGACACACACTCGCTTATGATGACGCTCGACACACACTCGTTTATGATGACGCTCGACACACACTCCTTCATGATGACGCTCGACACACACTCGCTTATGATGACGCTCGACACACACTCGCTTATGATGACGCTCGACACACACTCCTTCATGATGACGCTCGACACACACTCCTTCATGATGACGCTCGACACACACTCGCTTATGATGACGCTCGACACACACTCGCTTATGATGACGCTCGACACACACTCGTTTATGATGACGCTCGACACACACTCGCTTATGATGACGCTCGACACACACACTCGCTTATGATGACGCTCGACACACACTCGTTTATGATGACGCTCGACACACACACTCGTTTATGATGACGCTCGACACACACTCGCTTATGATGACGCTCGACACACACTCGTTTATGATGACGCTCGACACACACACTCGTTTATTATGACGCTCGACACACACTCGCTTATGATGACGCTCGACACACACTCGTTTATGATGGAGGGAGAAAGAGAAAGATTGCAGAAACTTAGTTTATTACTGATATTTAGTGCCAGTTTCCCAGGAAGTGATGCTTTTGTTCTCGCGAACACATGGGATGGAAACGCGGCTTTATTCGCAAATGTTTTATGTGATATTCCAATTTTGCGCACAAGTTAAACTCGCAACATTGGATGGAAACACAGCTAATGACAACATGGCATGTATTACATCCGAATTTTTTTGATTCATACTTCATTTTAAATACTCTCAAAGTACATTTCCTTTCAAATGCAGTACTTAGTTTAATATTTCAGACGCTCCTCTTGTCTCGTTCAGTATTTTTGCTTGATTCCCAGTACAAGTATCTAAACATCCTTCAGAGAATATGTCTTAGTGGGGGAAAAAGTCAATACAAACTAAATAAAATCAACTTTATGCTTTAAACAAGACAATTTGCCAACAAATTTCAACAGATATTCTCTGAAAACAAGTCTTATCCCACACACTGGCTACATTTACATCTGTACAGCTCGTACACGTCATTACGCTGTTTCCACGCACATGCGCAGTCCTTTCAGTTTCGGTTTTCAATCCGATCAAGTGTTTACATGATCTCTCGATCGGATTAGAAAAGGAATAAACCCCATGCACCTTTCAATCCAATCGACATTTCATTGGGATCGAGCTCAATCGGATCATTAAGGTGAGGGATCATTGAGCCGTCAATCCCATTACTAACGGATTATTTGGTTGCATAAACGTAGCCAGAGTCACACTTTCACTGGAACACAAGACAAAAATGCTGAAGAAGAAAATGATTTTCGTAACCACAGTACAGAACAATGGCAGTAATTTCGACATGACACAACCGTGGCTTCTTCATACATCAGCTTTCTGCGTTTGAATGCGTCACATGCTACACGCCCAGTGTGACCTAGCGTTCGCTACACGCTCCGGCTGGTGGGATAGAGAAGTCTGTTTTTTGCCTATGAGTTCCTCAGTTAATTTTACAGTACGCTACTCCATGTCTACTGCATCTCCTCTGAGGCGTCCAGAGTAATGCCCTGAAGAAGAACCGAAGCCGAGTTTTGGCTGGTCTATAATCAGATTTGTGTCACTCAAGAGAAAAGCGGAGACGAGTTCAGAAAACAGATCATACATCGTCCCATACCTGGAGCAAAACGTGCATTTCATCTGTTCTTACGCCAACTAGAACCCACAGTCTGTCTACACGTCTCGGTCTCCCTCTCAGTTTCCTCACTCGTCGCGTCAGTCCAGGGGTTGAATCCGATTAAGCGTCTCCCATCTTTATTCTGGACTGCTAAACTCCCAGTGCTGTTGCACTTCTTGGCCAGCGGCGGCGCTAGAGAGTCGGGCGGGTGCAGAGACGTCAGAGAGAAGCTACTCAAGTTATCCGATAACTGTTCAGGATTAGCAACTCTAACTCCTGATTCCTCATCGGATGGTTCTGTGGGGTCCCGTCGGATCCAGTTAGGGTTTGTGCAGTCACTGTGTCTGCTCCGAGTCCTCTGCCGCCCCCTGGTGGCCTGGAGGTTGAGCGCAGTCTGAGGAGCACGAGGTCTCTGAGTGTGTTCTGGAGGGGGAACGTGGGTTCTGCAGATCAAGGGAAGCGTCGGGTCTCCTGGCGAGGAGAACCCCTCCTCTAGTGTGGTCTGCAGACTCCCTATGGAACTGCCCGTGGCCAGTGAGGAGTTACTGCGGGACGTCTGCAGCAAGAAACAACAAAACAGTCACTGGAAAGAGAAGCAAACCACCATCAAAGCAAAGTAGCGGAGCAACGGATCGCAGCTGATCGTGATCCGTACGGATCAGCTCCCCAGGGTTCGGCACACATGTCCGGATGTTTGTCCGTTTATTCGGTCTTAAAGTGACAGCAGCCTAATATTCCTGCTGTTATCTGTGTCAATGTTAATAAAACAACAAAATACAGCTTTAACACAGAATAAACTTTAATTAATTTCTACAGTGAACAAATAGAGTTGTTTTAGGCTTAATTATTAATTTCTGTACCTGAATACTACTGTTAGACTTTGTAACTGTGTTATTTAGTGTTCATCTCTGCTTGTAATTTGAGTATTTGCTCAAAAAACGTAAATGATCCGAACCATGAATTTTGTGATCCGTTGCACCGCTACAGCAAAGGGATAAGCAAGTAAACGTATAGAACTGGTTGACGTCTGATTGGAGGGTTTTACTCATCCTACAGGGAGCCAAGCATAGGCAGGATTACATCAGGATTACAAGGAGTTGATAGTGAACTTTTGAGGAAAAACTAAACGATATTCTGAGAGTTTGAGCCAATTAGGAGCAAGAAAACTAGCTATCCACAATCAGAATTAGTCTCTTCCAATCAAAGGTCCATTGTCTATTGTCAACGGTGTAGGGATCAAGCGGCAACCTTGAATCCAACACTGAAGTGAGTTAACCTGCAGTTCCTCCACTGGCCACTAGAGGCCGGCTGCAGAAGAGACTCAATCCCATAGACCCGCATGTTAAAATTCCCAACTTTAAAGCAGAATAAAACATGTTTACAGTCTGGTGCTAAAAGTGGTTTTGGTCTATATCGCTAATGTTGCTCTTCAGGACGACTGTGAGGGAGGAAATGTTTTTATAACTCATCCGTTTAAATTATATTAAGCCTTAAAGTTCTGCATAATTAAGGGCGTGGCCACTTGAGTGACAGGTGGATAGCCGCTGATGTCACTACTAGCCGTTTGTCTGCTAGCGTTAGCGTCACGTCACCTCAGCTAATCCGCCTCGCTGCACATTTACGTTTATCCGGGAGTGACGCGCGGCCAAGATGGCGACGGCCGGCTCCGCCCACTTTGGGCTTCAGAAATGCTCTTCAGAAACACTACGGGTGACGTCACACACACTAGAGGTCTTCACGGGTCCACTTGGATCCGAAAACCCGAGGTCCGACCCGAGACCCGAACGGGTTCGGGTCCAAAACTCCCACGAGTGTCTCGGACACGGGTCGGGTTCGGTATTAGTGGCCTCGGGTCTCGGGTAATTTAAAATAAATATGCCTTTTCCAAATGGACCCGAGAAGACCCGAATTCTTTTAAACTATGTTGGGCATTTAAGAAAATTGCAGTATTTAAAACAACTCTATGACACCATTCTCTCACTTTTTCTAAGTGAGAGAGCGAATCCGCGCTTCTACGTGCAAATGGGCTATAAGCATAAGCACGGTTGCCTCCGCATTTATTTACTCAGTTGCTCGCTCCACATAAACCAACCCCTCCCTTTGCCAAGAAGAACTAGTGCGCCATCATGTGGATGGATGTTTGACTAAATGCAAGTATTTGAATTGTCGTTAAGCCAGGCCTGTCAATCAATTTTAAAAATACGCGACACTGTCAGAAAACCATGGAGGCGATAACAGAAATTGCGAAAAATGTCAGGGAAAACGAATGGTGGTTCTAATCATCGTATGGACCGGTAAATAACATTATGCCAAATTGTATAGGACGTAATGGGTTACAGTGATGTGTGATTGACATTTTAGCACTTCAGCGCGCTTACACTTGCGCGTCTATGTTAAGAGTGCATGTTTGAGAAACGCAGGGCTGCAGGCTGTGCACAATGTAAATGCCGTTTACGTTCGGGTCCAGTCGGGTTCTAAAGGAAATGCCGTCAGGTCGGGTCGGACTCGGGTCTAATTTTATCGGGTCTGTCTCGGGTCGGGTTTTTCTTAAAAAAAAATAATTTATGCACGTCGGGTTCGGGTAAGTAGTGATTCGGGTCGATTCGGGTCGGGTACAGTTTTTAGGACCCGAGAAGACCTCTAACACACACTACAAACATGTTTATTTACAGTCTGTGGTAGGGATGCATAAAGCACAGGTCACTTTCAAAGCGAGCAGCTGTTGTCAACGTGCCGAATTCCCAGTTTGAACGACTGGATTTAGCCCATGAGTGTACGATTGTTGGCGAGAATAAGCTGCCATTGTAATGCTTGAAGTCTTGACTCTGCCTACCTGAGACTTCTTCATACTTATTTAGGCTTCTAGACACTTGACTGCAAGTCCTGATTATGTTGTACGTGTGCCGAGTCTCACCTGTGAGCACGTGACCCTGCTGTTGGCCCCCGGGGACCTCAGAGAAGCCCACGAGGCTGGAGAAGCGTGTCTGGAGCCGGGCGGGGCCGCTCCGGTGGCTGGGCTGCCCTGGGGGATCGCGCCGGTGGTGGGGTGGAAGAACTCAGCTGGGAGATGGAAGAGAGGTGAAGACGTCCGGCTGTCTCCTGCACTGACATCTGCCACACACACACACACACACACTGATCAGCCGAACACAACAGCTGTTTCAGTTCAATTAACTGTGGAAAACTACATCTTTTCAAAATGTGACTAGTTGTGCATTTCCATTAACACATCATAACTGTTCTTTGATGGAGGTTCTTGAAAAAAACAAAACAAAAGATTTTATAAAGTTTTTCAGGAGTACTTTGATGTTGGCTTGAGGAAGACTAACCAGAAAGTTAAAAGTAGTTTTAATAGCTATTAATGCCATGAAGTCTCAAACAGACAGATAAACAGAGTGCAAGGTGATGCTGGGGTGATGTAGGTGGCTGCAAAAGTTAGTTTGATCTGGTTGCAAGACATTAACTAGGTTGTTCTAGGTTGTTGTTAGAAGTTTGCAATATGGTTGCTGGGGTGTTGCTAAGGTGTTCTGATCATTTTCCAAGGTGTTGCTATGCGGTTGCTAAGGTGTTGTAGGTGGTTGGAAAATGTGTACTAGGGTTGCTGGCATTGCTAGGGTGTTCTGGGTGGTTGCTAGGGTCTTCTGTGTGGTTGCCTGATTTTCCCATGTGGTTGCTATGGAGTTGCTAGGGTGTTGCTTTGGAGATGGTAGGGTGCTCTGGGGGGTTCCAAGGTTGTTTGATCTGGTTGCAAGATGTTACATAGGTTGTTCTATGTTGCCGTTAGAAGTTTGCAATATGGTTGCTAGGGTGTTCTGACCATTTTCCAAGGTGTTGCTATGCAGTTGTTATGGTGCTGTAGGTGGTTGGAAGATGCTTACTAGGGTGCTGGCATTGCTAGGGTGTTCTGGGTGGTTTATAGTTGCTATTGTGTTATGGGTGGTTGCTAGGGTGTTGCTATGGAGATGGTAGGGGGTTCTGGGTGGTTGCAAGGGTGTTTGCTCTGGTTGCAAGACGTTAACTACGTTGTTGCTATGGTGTTGTAGGTGGTTGCTAGGGTGTTGCTATGGAGATGGTAGGGTGTTCTGGGTGGTTGCAATGGTTTTTGGTCTGGTTGCAAGACGTTAACTAGGTTGTTGCTATGGTGTTATGGGTGGTTGCCAGGGTGTTGTTATGGAGATGGTAAGGCGCACTGGATGTTTGCAAGGGTTTTTGGTCTGGTTGCCAGACGTTAACTAGGTTGTTGCTATGGTACTGTAGGTGGTTGCTAGGGTGTTGCTATGGAGATGGTAAGACGCTCTGGATGTTTGCAAGGGTTTTTGGTCTGGTTGCAAGACGTTAACTAGGTTGTTGCTATGGTATTGTAGGTGGTTGCAAGATGCTTACTAGGGTGTTCAAAAAGCTGGATGGATTAATGGAACAGAACACATGATGTATGTTAACTCGACACGACCTCTTAAAGAGTAAGAACACATCTGATGTAAACAGTCCTGCGGAGAGCTGAGAGAACAGAGAACACACAGACCTCCGGTGTGAGCTGGAGACTGGAGCCGATGACCCCCGACCTCACGCCTCACTTCCTGTTCCTGTCTTCCTCTTCCTGGGCTGGATCCCTCGCTTCTGCTCACGACCTCTTTTGTGCTCAAGCCCCCGCTGCCCTCGTCCTCCTGCGCACACACACACACACACACACGCACACGCACACGCACACGTCTTTGGTTGGTGTGTGTCATCACTATTATCATGCTTCACCTACAGTGTGACGCTGCATATTAGGACTGAATGAGATTTGAGAGCTGCAGTGGGTTTATATTGTGTTCCACTGAAAGTTTTCCCCCAGTCAAAAACAAACACAAAGGACATAAATTGAGTGCAATCAAACTGAGTGCAGATTCAAAAAAATCAAAAGCGAATTAATTACTTTTCCCTGGCACACTTGATCAAATTAAAAAGCCTTTCTTTTTATCTATGGTTTATAGTCATGTAAAGAGAGACACGTCCCTTCAGGCCTTAGCAGAGACGCTTCTTATCTTTATAGTCATGTTAAAAAAAGGCTTTTAGAAGTAAATTATAAATATGGCAATGATAGATTTACAATTAGTGAATTTTGAGTTATTATTATTATTATTTATACACTACTGGGGTTTGGGGTCAGTACGATTTTATTCAACAAGGATGCATTAATTTATCAAAGGAGACAGCAAAATAATTTATAATATGACAAAAGATTTCTAAATATTAATTGAAACACTGATAATAATCATAAATGTTTCTTGATCATCAGATCCTCATATTAGAGTGATTTCTGAAGGATCATGTGACACTGAAGACTGGAGTAATGATGCTGAAATTACACTTTACTATATATTCAGCTGATTTACACTGGAATAATATTTCACAAAATTACTTTCATCAAATAAATGAACAGTATATTGTTCGTCATATATGTTGGAAACACCATAAGTGTGAGCACACGATGGCACTTCAGTGAAGTGAAGTGTTCAGTGCAAGTCTCGAGTCTCCACACGAGTCGAGTCTGACAGCAGAAACACAGATTGAGCGAGAACACACAGCTGAAACGAACCCCCACACACACACACACACACACACACACACACACACACACACACACACAGACATAGACAGACACAGACACAAGCACACGAACACGCACACACATACACGCACTTACTCACACACAGACACACAAGCACATGCACACACATACACGCACACACCCGGACACACAGACACACACACACACACACACACACACAGACACACACAGACACACACACACACCCGGACACACACACACACCCAGACACACACGTGCGCGCACACACACACACACACACACAGGGACGTGCACAGGGGGGTTGCTCAGGTTGCCCGGGCAACTGCCCATATGCCCTTCTCACTCAAGTTGTCCTTCCGAGAAAAAAATTCAATCGTACAATGGATGCAGAATTTCATGTAGGCCTAGATTAAAAAAAAATCGCAAAGCCTCATTTACTTCCATTCGGGCACCGAAAGTGAAAGTCAGTATGAAGGGCAAACGCTGCACGCGACCATAGACTGCACGCGACCGGCGTAGGGCCACGCAAATTACTTAAGGCCACGCCTCCATCTCGTGTCATAGTCATAGCGCGCCGTCAAATGTGTAGCTACAACATCCACGACAAAATGAAGCGAAACTATCCTTCTGGTCACGAAAAGAGGAAGAAGAAAAAAAACCATGAGAGTGAATTGCGGGAACAACAATCAGGTAAACTTGTATTCTCTCCTCTGTAAGTTTGATGTCAGCAAAGTTTGATGTTTTTCGGTCTTGCTAACCTAGCTGGGCAGGCAGTGCATCTCTTGCATCACTTTGTGGCTGACAAAAGTGAGAGTAAAATACAATTATTTATTACGTTTGATTTTGATAAACGACAAAGTGCAATGGTGTTTGTTTACTGCAGCTCGGAAAACATAACCGCGTCGCGCGTGCGTTCATAATGCGCGTTGCCGAAATGAAACTCGCATTTTTCAAGCAGAAATATGTGGAGACCAGACATACTGTACAATACATGCACGTGAATGATGGCACTCCCAATCAAAGTACACATTATACTTTTAAAACAAGACACTGGTTATCTAGTCTCAGTGTAGTTATAAACTCTAAACAACTGCACTAATTATGCAAGATAGAAAGCAATGTATTGACAATTTGACATTGATTGACTATTGATTTATAGGCTATATTGAATTAAAAATGTTGATTAGCTGGACATACTGGTCAAAATGGATGCACATCCCTCAGTAAATAATAACTATAAATCAAGAATTGCTTCAACATGCATAATACAAAATTAAAAAAATCATACTGATGCCGAAAATGCCCAGGCTGTAGAAAGAACCAAAGTTAATCCCAAAAGCCAAAGCTCAGGGTTATAATTTATTATTTTCTTCTTATTTATGTTTATGTTAATATTCACTTACTTAATAATATTCACTTATTATCTTAACATTCTATAGAAAATACTCTATTCAATAAATACTGTGTGTTTGAACCTCATTCTGTTCTATATTGTTGTACTTATTCTTTGACTGTTTTGTTTAAAGGAGGGAGGATTGTATGGGAGCGCTGAAGTGTCAGGTGTGACTGTGGCAATGGCAAATGGTTTACATAGCTCAGACATCACAGGTCAGGTAGAGGCCCCTTAGCAGAATTTTGCTTAGGGCCCCAGGGAGGTCAGGATCGGCACTGGGTGTAGCAGTCGATTCTGTTCCTTACCGGAATTCCTGTTCCCTTTACGCAATCATACTACAAATCATGCGTAGTTGCCCAGATGCGCAAAAAGCACAATTGAATGTACGGGAAGCCAAAAGGTTAAAAAAGGATTGTGTTTTTTCCGAAATCTAAGCGTTTTTTTTTTTTTTTTAGAAGCGAGTTTTTCCCCATCTGTCAAGAATTCAATCCAGATTATTTATTAAAAAATTTTTTTTTTAAAAATTAAAATACAATAAACAATAATATGAGGAACTCTTTTTCTCATGTGTATTTCGGTGACATTTAACATATTGTTAATACATTTTGTATACTGTTTACAAAGTTGCATATCATAAACCTGTCATCTTTGACGTTTGCAATCTTTATAAATAATAATAAGACATTGCGTTTGGACATAAACACGGTCAGATAAGGCAATTTGTATGGGTAAAATTCAACTGAATATATTCCTTCATATAGCCGTGAGTTTTGGGGGTAGTGCCCTTTTTTTGGTCAGAGCAACTGCCCCACAAAATTCCTGTGCACGTCCCTGCACACACACACACACTCACGCGCATACACACACACAAAAAAACAAACAAACTCTACCCATCACAAGAAACTTTTGCCATTTTTTGAATTCCAAAAAACACCATTTTAGTATGTTTGGTTTATGAGGAAACATGAGATGACACAAGAGCCGCTCTCACACACACACACACACACACCTTACAGTCTCTGTCCAGTAGCTGGTACACACTGTGGTCCTCCAGGCTGATGTCAGTGAGAGCCGGTGATGAGGATTTATCCGACAGTTGCTCCGACATCAGAGACGTTTGTTCGATCTCCGCCAGCCGGATCTACAAAACACACACACACACACACACACACACACGCACTCATCACCGCAGGAAGGTGTCAAACACTGATGCATGCAGGGATCAGAACCATCAAACGAGCAACTGCACACACACACACACACACACACACACACACACACACACACACACACTACGATCCGTCATGGCCAGGATTTGATTCGCTGCATCTGTTATCGTGACTGTAGGAGATTTCACACTTCAGGCATAAATATTCAGCTGTGAATCCTCATGTTTCCATGTTCGTTTCATTTAGAATTACTCTTACATACAATATATTGAGCCATGATGATTATTTCACGAACTCTGAGCAAGCGTGATCTTTCATAAGCTCATGTTCTGCCAGTCATGAGGGATGAGAATCATAAGAATCAAACGAATGCCTCATTAGCACAGCTAACGCTATAGGCGCTGATACACTCTTATTTTACATTCTTCATTTAGGGCTAAAGAGCAGGTCAGGGTAACGTTCACGAACACCCCGACGCCGGACACCGCTGAGAGCGACGCTGAGATGAATGTGTAAATATGTGCCGCGCTTTCCTCTCAATGACAATAATAAACACAGCAAACCGGCAGCGGTGAGAAGCCAGCCGTTCAGAACGCATGAGCGCAGAGATGTGGATGTGTTTGCATCAGCGCTTCAGTCAAACGCGGCTCTCTGCTACGTCTGTCGGGCTCGGCTGATAAAGTTTGGGAATCCCTGGATCAGAGAGTTTATAGGAAGAGTACGAGTTGTATCCTCACCTCTCCTGATTGGCTCCTGCCGTCTCGTCTGATTGGTGGAGAGCAGTAATGATGAAAAACTGATCCTGACAGATTATCAATCATCTGCATTTCTCCATCCAGAGAATCCTTCATCAGCAGAGACACACTCTCCAGCCACTGGCTCTCCTGTCACACACACACACACACACACACACACACACACACACACATAAGAATGACGTGTAAGTTACATGTTAGATCAATCGACATAAACTGAATATTACAAAAAAGTATATTTTTCATATACAGTACACAGATCAGTATGTGTGTGTGTGTGTGTGAGCATATCAGTGTGTGTGTTTGTGTGCACGAGTTTGTGTGAGCATATGAGTGTGTGTGTGCGTGCGTGCGCGTGAGTCAGTATATGAGTGTGTGTCTGTGTGAGTCTGCGTGTGTGTTTTTTTATGCGAGTGTGTGTGTGTGTGTGCGTGTTTTTTTATGTGTGTGCGTGCGTGTGTGTGCGTGTGTGTGTGACTCTGGTGAATGAGAGCTGAACCTGTGCAGGTGAGCAGAGTCTCCTCTGCTGGAGTGTGTCCGCCGATGTCCTGCGGTGTGTGTGTGTGTGTGTGTATGTCTGTGTGTGTGTGTGTGTGTGTGTGTGTGTGTGTGTGTGTGTGTGTGTGTGTGTGTGTGTGACTTTGGTGAATGAGAGCTGAACCTGTGCAGGTGAGCAGAGTCTCCTCTGCTGGAGTGTGTCCGCCGATGTCCTGCGGTGTGTGTGTGTGTGTGTGTGTGTGTGTGTGTGTGTGTGTGTGTGTATCTGTGTGCGTGTGTGTGTGTGTGTGTGTGACTCTGGTGAATGAGAGCTGAACCTGTGCAGGTGAGCAGAGTCTCCTCTGCTGGAGTGTGTCCGCCGATGTCCTGCGGTGTGTGTGTGTGTGTGTGTGTGTGTGTGTGTGTGACTCTGGTGAATGAGAGCTGAACCTGTGCAGGTGAGCAGAGTCTCCTCTGCTGGAGTGTGTCCGCCGATGTCCTGCGGTGTGTGTGTGTGCTCTGACTGGTGTGGACCGCAGCCGTGTGTGTGTTCCTCTGGCTCCCCGCCGTCCTCTCGCCTCCGCCAGCGCCCGAGACCCGGTCCGGTCGGCCCAGACAGCACAGCCCGGCCTGCAGCTCCAGCTCGATCTCCGCGTCCATCTCCGCGTCCTCCTGCGCCTCCTTGTTGGAGTCGTCCAGGTGCTTCATCAGCACGGCCACCACCACGTTAATCAGCACGAACTGGGCCGTCAGCACGAAGCTCACGAAGTACATGGGCGAGATGATCTGCAGGCTGGAGTTACAGGAGGAGCTGTCGCCCGGCGGACACTCGCGCAGTGTGTCCTGAGAACACACACACACACACACACATCAGCTTCATCACCAATCACACTCAAGCTCTTCAAGAGAACTGACCGGCATGAGTCTGACTGCCAGCTCAGTGTGTGTGAGCATATGAGTGAGTGTGTGTTAATCTCACATTTAAATAAAAGTAAAAAAAAAAAAAAGTTCAGGCCGATGCATCCAAAACAGAAACAATGAAATCAACAGAATATCTCATGCAACACAGATGGTTCAGAACAGAGCGTCACATCTGATTTAACCCTCACCCTTCACTGTAACACGTTTCCCTCGTGGGTCAAAATGACCCGAAGCCCGAAAATTATACTTTTTTTTTTGTCCAGAAAGCTTATTTTATTTCATTTTGCTAAAATATTTAATGACATTTTTTTGGGAGATTTTTTTGCAATTTTTTATTTGATTTACCTTTAAATTACTAGATTTGATCAATAAATAATAAATAAATAGTAATTTAAGCACATTCCTCACATTCTTTCAACTTAAATTCAAAATAACTCACAATTTCATGCATAACTCTTTTAATTCAGCTCAAAATATCTTACATTGGGAGCCTTTGCTGAGCAGAGGAGCTGTTCCGATGGGTCCTAAAGTCAGTTCTTTTCAGTGGGGATTCAGATACACATGTAGACATTATAAAATCATTTTTTGGTAAAGTTTTTAGCATTTTTAGTTTGAATTTTAGGTTATTAAAGGATTAGTTCACTTTTAAAAAAACTTTTGCTGATAATTTACTCACCCCCATGTCATCCAAGATGTCCATGTCTTTCTTTCTTCAGTCGAAAAGAAATTAATGTTTTTGATGAAAACATTCCAGGATTTTTCTCCATATAATGCACTTTGCTGGGCACCAAACGGTTCAAGGTCTAAATGACCGTTTCAGTGCAGCTTCAAAGGGCTTTAAACGACACCAGACGATGAATAAGGGTCTTATCTAGCGAAACGATCGGTCATTTCAAAAATAAATAAAAAAGTTAAAGTTCGAGTCATTTTAAAAAAGATTCGTTCATTTTGATGAACGAGTTCGAACAGGAGAGTTCGCAAGGCGAGCATTTGTGCCTATAAAACTTTAACTTTTTTATTTATTTTTGAAATGACCGATCGTTTCGCTAGATAAGACCCTTATTCATCGTCTGGTATCGTTTAAAGCCCTTTGAAGCTGAACTGAAACGGCCATTTAGACCTTGAACCGTTTGGCTACCATTGAAGTGCATTATATGGAGAAAAATCCTGGAATGTTTTCATCAAAAACATTAATTTCTTTTCGACTGAAGAAAGAAAGACATGGACATCTTGGATGACATGGGGGTGAGTAAATTATCAGCAAAAGTTTTTTAAAAAGTGAACTACTCCTTTAACTCCTCGTATGCTCTTGGACCCCTCTGACGAACACTCAATTTAAAAAAGAGTTTCGGGTCAAAATGACCCGAGGGAAGGATGAGGGTTTGATGGACATTTCATATATTTTTGCTTTAAGGCAAAACCGTTTTCATGCACTGGTCAATGTGGAGATTATAGCTTTTCATAACTTGTGTTGTTTCAGACTAGTGGAAAGAAAACATCCAAAACAGTGTTTATTTTATTGCACTTGACCTAGTTGCATCTGTAGGTTTCAATCTCAATCCATCTCTTTAAAATCTCAAATCTGCACTTCAGCAGCTTCACACACACCAAACGTTACAGTTTTACTCATATCTGTATTCTGAAGAGTTGTTCAGATATTGCCAATGTTCAGTTTCTGTTCTGGAAATCTATGCAAATAAGTGCATATTTAATTAGCTAATTTCAGAAAACTTGCAATATAATTTTTTCCCTCCAATTTTGAATGTATTCAATCAACTGTGGGAATATGGTAATTTCTATTAGTTAAATTTTTTACACTATTTACATTTGGTGTCTTGTCTTAATTCGGCAGGATTTATTGTGAAAATGATTCATCATTACAATCTTTTCAGGCATTTATCGAGCAGCACACACTGAAGTCTATTACTCAGCTACTGTTTGACAAAAGAAATAAAGGTTACACTTTATTTCAATGCTCCACTTTAGACAGTCTTCTAACTATAAGTAATATTAAACAATAAATATTATCGAGAAAAAAAGATATAGTACATTAATCAGGCATGTGATCAGCTAAAGTCAAAAAAGAAGAAAAACCTAAATTAATAAAGAAATATCTTACTATTGCAATAATTCATTCTATTGTACAGTAAAATCGAGTATTTAATAAAAGGGCTGTCAGGCCCTCTCTCTCTCCCTCAGAGGATTTATTTTATCAAGCAGCCAATAAGTAATGGCCTAAAATCTTCAATGCCACACCCTAGCAACCAGTTACAGCACCCTAGCAACCATAGGCCATAGGCACGAGACCGCAGTCCGAGTGCCATACTAAATAACTCTCTAAAAACTCTATAAAAACTCCATATAAAACTCCATAGTAATTATCTGTAAATAAATACATGCCGACATCACAGACCCCTGAGTGAGGCGTCAAATTGTGCGGATTATTGAGGAGAGGTGTGCTATGACTTTTCTTACCGATCGGGGGTACGGTGTTTGCCCCAGGGGCAAATAATTGGGTAAAAAAAATCCTATAGACTTAACATTGGCACAAAATTTGTGAGATCATATCTTTTGACCAGAGACTTGGGGTTGGGCTCTTTTGACTCGGCCTATCAAGCAGCCAATAAGTAGTGATATAATAACTTCATAGCCGTGCCCTAGTGGACTATAGAAATAAACCGAAAGATATATAACATTGTCTGATTCCACACGCAAAACAAGAAGAAAATCAACTCTTTCTATTCAGGGACTGAGACTGAAGTGGTTTATTTTAGTGTGAGTGTGTGTGTGTGTGTGTGTGTGTGTGTGTGTGTGTGTGTGTGTGTGTGTGTGTGTGTGTGTGTGTGTGTGTGTGTGTGTGTGTGTGTGTGTGTGTGTGTGTGTGTGTGTGGCTCTACCTTCATGATGCCGTTCCAGTTGTCTCCTGTGGAAACCTGGAAGAGTGTGAGGAACGCCATGCCGAAGTTCTCGAAGGTGGCGTGCCGGCTCATGCCTTCACACGGGTAATCAGCGTTACACACTGAGACACGACACAGAGAGCCGGAAGATCGTACACTGTTACCTCATGAATTAATCACATTTTAGTTTCATTTCATCATATATACCACACTGTTTACAATTTGGGGTTCTGAAAGAGTCTCTTCTGCTCATCAAACCTGCGTTTATATGATCAAAAATACAGTAAAACAGTGTAATATTACTCCAGTGTAAATCAGCTGTTCTCTATGTGAATATATAGTAAAGTGTAATTTATTCCTGTGATCAAAGCTGATTTTCAGCATCATTACTCCAGTCTTCAGTGTCACATGATCCTTCAGAAATCACTCTAATATGAGGATCTGATGCTCAAGAAACATTTATGATTATTATCAGTGTTGAAAACAGCTCTGATATATTTTATTTTTCAGGATTCTTTGATTAATAGAAAGTTCAAATGAACAGCATTTATTTATGACAGAATCTTTTGTAACATTATGAATGTCTTTACTGTCACTTTTGATCAATTCAATGCATCCTTGACAAATAAAAGTGTGAAGTTCTTGTGAGAAGTGAAGACGTTCTGTGAAGGTGTGAAGTGTTTTGCTCTCACCCAGTTCCCCGAACAGCTCGACACCGAGCGCAGCGTAAATGAAGAACAGCAGAACGAAGAGCAGACCCAGATTCCCCACCTGGAGGAAACACACACACACACACACACACACACACACAGCTGAACACGGCAATCACACAGCAGAGATGGTGTGTGTATGTGTATTTGTGTGTGTGAATGTGTGTGTGTGTGTGTGTGTGTGTGTGTGTGTGTGTGTGTGTGTGTGTGTGTGTGTGTGTGTGTGTGAGAGAGAGTGTGCGTGTGTGTGTGTGTGTGTGTGTGTGTGTGTGTGTGTGTGAGAGAGAGAGAGAGAGAGTGTGTGCTCATCAAGACTGTGTGTGTGTGTGTGTGTGTGAGAGAGAGAGAGAGAGTGTGTGCTCATCAACACTGTCTGTGTGTGTGTGTGTGTGTGTGTGTGTACCTGCGGTAAAGCCTGCACCACGGTATCAAGCAGCGCTCTCATTCCTGTGGCCATCTTCAATAATTTAAGAACTGCAAAATTGAGACAAAAACATCTCAGAGAAACTATTTGTGACATTTTTCTACAATAAAATTATTTGTACACCCATTTTTCAGTCCAAATTTCACTCAGAAATTGCAAGTAAATTACAAACACACGGTAAATAACTGAAAGACTGAAATAGGATTGTAAAACATATTACAGCAACGTTTGTGTTATTTACAAAATCAAAAAAATCTTTTTTACAGAGTAAATTAAATTAAAAAATTTATTACTGATATTAATATATTTTATATATAAATATTTAATATATATATATATTATTAAGTAATTTTTCCAAATAAAACAAAGAAGGTCCATCAGATCCACATTGTGGTTCAGAGTGTAAATTATTAGAAGAGCATCTGAATGAACTCAAAACACATTTAAAGTACAAGGATCCACATAAAACAATATTCTTAGTGTCCAATCAGAGTCCAAATTGCATTTAATACCAATTTTTAAAATGAATTTCTACACGTATTTATATGTGCCAATCCCTTTGAGTTCCCGTGTGTGTGTGTGTGTGTGTGTGTGTGTGTGTGTGTGTGTGTGTGTGATCGCTGGACCTCACCGCGGGCGATTCGCAGGACTCTCATGATGCGGATGATGGTGGGATTGATGGGAAGTGAAGCGTTTATTTCAATCTCCTCCAGAATAATCCCCATCACAGACAGCAGAACGATGGCCAGATCCAGCTGGTTCCACCTGAGGAGAGACGGACACATCCTCGACACACTGAGCGGGCCGCAGGTGGTGTGTGTGGAGCGTGGCGTTACCTGTGTGTGTGTGTGGAGTGTGGCGTTACCCGTGTGTGTGTGGAGCGTGGCGTTACCTGTGTGTGTGTGTGGAGCGTGTGTGTGTGTGGAGCGTGTGTGTGTGTGGAGCGTGGCGTTACCTGTGTGTGTGTGTGGAGCGTGTGTGTGTGTGGAGCGTGGCGTTACCTGTCTTTGAAGAAGCGCCTGATGCCGAACGCCACGAGCTTCAGCGTCGCCTCCACCACAAACGTGGAGCTGAAGAAGTAGTTGCAGTACTGAAGCGTCAGGTCCAGCGACTGAGGGAAACCAGACAGGAGAATCTCACGAGACCGACACACACACGCATCCTCACTGAGAGAAACACTCTGAAGGATTCAAGAACTTTCCCTCTTACAGCATCTCTGAAAAGTCACCATGAAACCAAAATTGACAAATCTTGTTTTTTGTAATGAAATATTGTAGTGATGCACGATATATCGGCCACCGTATCGGTATCGGCCGATATCGGTTCATTTTTAATGTTATTGTTATCGGCCAGATATGAAAATTTGGCCGATATATTAAAGCCGATATATAATGGATTATGAGACGCTTCAGATGCGCACTGTTCAAC
Organism: Rhinichthys osculus; assembly: GCA_029959095.1. Taxonomy (NCBI): domain Eukaryota; kingdom Metazoa; phylum Chordata; class Actinopteri; order Cypriniformes; family Leuciscidae; genus Rhinichthys; species Rhinichthys osculus. The sequence goes on along the minus strand of JARWKJ010000010.1, from coordinate 44,561,817 downwards.
ATGATCGTTTTGAATTGCTTGAAATATGATTGGAATCACTTCAAAAAGGAAAATACAGTTCAGTGCAGCACAGGTCTGTCATTATCGGTTACCTAACATCATAACGAGAACATCATAATTGTGTGTTTGGGACGTGGCTGTTAATGGTGAAACTTTTGATTTTGTAATCAGGCTCCCGAAAATTACATTCAAATTTGGACTTAGATATATCGGCCAATATGTCGGTTATCAAATATAAAGAATTATCGGTTATCGGTACTGGCCAAAATTTTCATATTGGTGCATCCTTAGAATATTGCGGTTTATTGTAAATGATTTATGGGAGCACATTATGAATGAGAATCAGTTCCTCTTGCAGCATCTCTTCTCTTCTCTGATGACGAGGGCGGGGCTATAACCTGTCACTCACATGAGATCAGCCAATAGCAAACCACAACCATCCAATCAACTCCCCACAGACACAATCAAGCCCCGCCCACATGTGTTCTTGTTCCTGAAGTCAATACCTCGTTACAGTGGAAAACAGATGCTACTAATCCTCACTCTGATGATTCAGGCTTTTCGTTTAAAAGCGCTCTCCGTCCACACTAGTGTTTTCAGGCGTTTTCAGGCGTTTTCCGACGTCTCAGTGCGGATGAGAAACTTTTGGAAAACGCCTGAAAACACGAAACTTCCCCTTTACTGCGCATGCGTAAACCCTCACAGAAGCTCTGAGATGATACAGACGGAAACATAAATAATAAAGTTATCGCGCAGGATCTTTTTATTTAGCAGAATATCTCTTCATTCACGGATGGTCCAGGTCGCTCTCACTCATCATTATATGTTCGGTCTAAAAGGCTAAAACTGTTCTCATGTTTCACCGCAGGACAGCAGATGCGAGTGAATCTTCTGTCATCTGTGCAGGACTGTGATATGAAGAGTGTGTGAAGTTACATATTTCAGCAACAGTGTGAAAGTGAACCGCACATAACAGGCACAATACCGCTATAAACACGAATATCTATTGGTACAATATGCGTCACATGACTAAACTTACATCATCGCTTTTAAATACCTGCGGTTTGACAGTCCACACCACAACGCAAAACTGTGTTTTCAAATGTATCCACTCTGGAGAGCGTTTTCATTAATATAACGCCGTCTCAGTGTGAACGGAAGGCCAAAACGGAGAGAAAAAGACGTGTTTTCAAATGAAACCGTATTAGTGAGGACAAGCCCTCAAACTCTGGTTCGGACCAAACAGCTGATTGGCTGCAGTGGGTCATGTGACGGTGCTGCTCACCTGTGGTTGGCTGTAGTGCTCCAGGCTCATGGTGACCACATTGATGCAGATGATGAGGGTGATGAAGAGGTCCAGATAATGACTGGTGCAGAACGAGTGAATCATCAGACGAACGCGGCCGTACGAGGCATAATACGGCAGACGCTGGGCCTCTGCACACACAAAGTTTATTGTTATTAATATCATCATATCTCGCAAATCTGACTTTATGCTTTAAAATTGTGATATAATCTTGCAAATCTGACTTTTTTCTCGCAATTGCAATTTATAAGTCAGAATTATGAAAATAAACTTGCAATTGCAAGAAATATTCTGCGAAAAAAAAATCAGAATTGCAATATATAAAATCAAGATTCTTTATGAAAAAGTTGTAATATACAGTATAAATATACTAAGATATACAGTTTTTTTCTCCGAATTGTGAGATGTATAGACTGATGGATGGATATAGACTGATGGATGGATGGATGGACTGATGGATGGATAGATGGATGGACTGATGGATGGATGGACTGATGGATGAATGGACTGATGGATGGATGGACTGATGGATGGACGGATGTACTGATGGATGTATAGACTGATGGATGAATGGATGGACTGATGGATGGATAGATGGATGGACTGATGGATGGATGGATGGACTGATGGATGGATGGACTGATGGATGAATGGACTGATGGATGGATGGACTGATGGATGGACGGATGTATTGATGGATGGATAGATGGATGGACTGATGGATGGATGGATGGACTGATGGATGTATAGATTGATGGATGAATGGATGGACTGATGGATGGATGGACTGATGGATGAATGGACTGATGGATGGATGGACTGAAGGATGGACGGATGTACTGATGGATGTATAGACTGATGGATGAATGGATGGACTGATGGATGGATAGATGGATGGACTGATGGATGGATGGATGGATGGACTGATGGATGGATGGACTGATGGATGAATGGACTGATGGATGGATGGATGGACTATTGGATGGACGGATGTACTGATGGATGGATAGATGGATGGACTGATGGATGGATGGACTGATGGATGTATAGACTGATGGATGAATGGATGGACTGATGGATGGATAGATGGATGGACTGATGGATGGATGGATGGACTGATGGATGTATAGACTGATGGATGAATGGATGGACTGATGGATGGATAGATGGATGGACTGATGGATGAATGGATGGACTGATGGATGTATAGACTGATGGATGAATGGATGGACTGATGGATGTATAGACTGATGGATGGATGGATGGACTGATGGATGTATAGACTGATGGATGAATGGATGGACTGATGGATGTATAGACTGATGGATGGATGGATGGACTGAAGGATGGATGGATGGACTGATGGATGTATAGACTGATGGATGAATGGATGGACTGATGGATGTATAGACTGATGGATGGATGGATGGACTGAAGGATGGATGGATGGACTGATGGATGAATGGATGGACTGATGGATGGATAGATGGATGGACTGATGGATGGATGGACTGATGGATAATAAAACCTTTATTTAACCAGGTGAGCACATTGAGAACATTTTCTCATTTACAATGGCGACCTGGCCAAAAAAGCGTCGAGGTACAAAAACATAAGTTACACATATAATTACAAGACAGAGTAGTACTCAATTAACATAGAAGAAGATTAATATACAGATCCGTAGAGCAAGTACACAGATCAGGTTAGCATGTACAATGGTCCGACAGTAAATGGATGGATGGATGGACTGATGGATGAATGGACTGATGGATGGATGGATAGACTGATGGATGGATGGATGGACTGATGGATGGATGGATGGATGGATGGATGGATGGATGGATGGATGGATGGATGGACTGATGGATGTATAGACTGATGGATGAATGAATGGACTGATGGATGTATAGACTGATGGATGAATGGATGGACTGATGGATGTATAGACTGATGGATGGACTGAAGGATGGATGGATGGACTGATGGATGGATGGATGGACTGATGGATGGATGGATGGACTGATGGATGGATGGATGGATGGATGTATAGACTGATGGATGAATGAATGGACTGATGGATGTATAGACTGATGGATGAATGGATGGACTGATGGATGTATAGACTGATGGATGGATGGATGGATGGATGGATGGATGGATGGACTGAAGGATGGATGGATGGACTGATGGATGT
>JARWKJ010000010.1:44523314-44553314 GCA_029959095.1 Rhinichthys osculus | reverse complement strand
CACAGAACCGCACAGAACCACACAGAACCACAGAGAACCGCACAGAACCGCACAGAACCGCACAGAACCACAGAGAACCCCACAGAACCACACAGAACCACAGAGAACCGCACAGAATGACGGAGAACCACACAGAACCACAGAGAACCGCACAGAATGACGGAGAACCACAGAGAACCACAGAGAACCCCACAGAACCACACAGAACCACAGAGAACCACAGAGAACCCCACAGAACCACACAGAACCACAGAGAACCGCACAGAATGACGGAGAACCACACAGAACCACAGAGAACCATACAGAACCCCAGAGAACCACAGAGAACCGCACAGAACCGCACAGAACCACAGAGAATCCCACAGAACCACACAGAACCACACAGAACCGCACAGAACCACACAGAACCACAGAGAACCGCACAGAATGACAGAGAACAACAGAGAACCACAGAGAACCGCACAGAACCACACAGAACCACAAGGAAACCGCACAGAATGACGGAGAACCACACAGAACCACAGAGAACCACACAGAACCCCACAGAACCACAGAGAACCGCACAGAACCGCACAGAACCACAGAGAATCCCACAGAACCACACAGAACCACAGAGAACCGCACAGAACCACACAGAACCACAGAGAACCACAGAGAACCACAGAGAACCGCACAGAATGACTGAGAACCACACAGAACCGCACAGAATGACAGAGAACCACAGAGAACCACACAGAACCCCACAGAACCACAGAGAACCGCACAGAACCGCACAGAACCACACAGAACCACACAGAACCACACAGAATGACAGAGAACCACAGAGAACCGCAAAGAATGACAGAGAACCACAGAGAACCGCACAGAACCCCACAGAACCACAGAGAACCGCACAGAACCACACAGAATGACTGAGAACCACACAGAACCGCACAGAATGACAGAGAACCACAGAGAACCACACAGAATGACAGAGAACCACAGAGAACCACACAGAACCCCACAGAACCACAGAGAACCACACAGAACCACAGAGAACCGCACAGAACCACACAGAATGACTGAGAACCCCACAGAACCGCACAGAATGACAGAGAACCACACAGAATGACAGAGAACCACAGAGAACCACACAGAACCCCACAGAACCGCACAGAACCCCACAGAACCACAGAGAACCGCACAGAACCGCACAGAACCACACAGAACCCCACAGAACCACAGAGAACCGCACAGAACCACAGAGAACCGCACAGAACGACAGAGAACCACAGAAAACCACACAGAACCGCACAGAACCGCACAGAACCACAGATAACCACACAGAACCACAGAGAACCGCACAGAACCCCACAGAATCGCACAGAACCACAGAGAACCACACAGAACCACAGAGAACCGCACAGAACCACACATAACCACAGAGAACCGCACAGAATGACAGAGAACCACAGAAAACCACACAGAACCCCACAGAACCCCACAGAACCACAGAGAACCACAGAGAACCGCACAGAACCACAGAGAACCGCACAGAACCGCACAGAACCACACAGAATGACTGAGAACCACACAGAACCGCACAGAATGACAGAGAACCACAGAGAACCGCACAGAATGACAGAGAACCACAGAGAACCACACAGAACCCCACAGAACCACAGAGAACCGCACAGAACCCCACAGAACCACAGAGAACCGCACAGAACCGCACAGAACCACACAGAACCCCACAGAACCACAGAGAACCGCACAGAACCACAGAGAACCGCACAGAACGACAGAGAACCACAGAAAACCACACAGAACCGCACAGAACCACAGATAACCACACAGAACCCCACAGAATCGCACAGAACCACAGAGAACCACACAGAACCACAGAGAACCGCACAGAACCACAGATAACCGCACAGAACGACAGAGAACCACAGAAAACCACACAGAACCCCACAGAACCACAGAGAACCACAGAGAACCGCACAGAACCACAGAGAACCACACAGAACCGCACAGAACCCCACATAACCACACATAACTGCACAGAACCGCACAGAACCACACAGAACCACAGAGAAACGCATAGAACCACAGAACCGCACCGAACCACCGAGAACCACACAGAACTCCACAGAACCACACAGAAACACACAGAACCGCACAGAACAACACAGAATCCCACATAACCGCACATAACCGCACAGGACCACACAGAACCGCACAGAACCACAGATAACCACACAGAAACACACAGAACCGCACAGAACCACCGAGAACCACACAGAACTCCACAGAACCGCACAGAAACAAACATAACCGCACAGAACCCCACATAACCACACAGAAACACACAGAACCGCACAGAACAACACAGAACAACACAGAACCCCACATAACCGCACAGGACCACACACAACCACACAGAACCACACAGAACCGCACAGAACCACAGAGAACCGGACAGAACCCCACAGAACCGCACCGAACCACAGAGAACCACACAGAACCACACAGAACCCCACAGAACCTCACAGAACCACAGAGAACCACACAGAACCGCACAGAACCCCACAGAACCGCACAGAACCACAGAGAACCACACAGAACCACACAGAACCACAGAGAACCGCAAAGAACCGCACAGAACCACACAGAACCCCACATAAGCGCACAGAACCACAGAGAACCACACAGAACCGCACAGAACCACATAGAACCGCACAGAACCACACAGAACCCCACATAAGCGCACAGAACCACAGAGAACCACACAGAACCGCACAGAACCACATAGAACCACACAGAACCGCACAGAACCCCACATAACTACACATAACCGCACAGAACCGCACAGAACCACACAGAACCCCACAGACCAACACAGAACCACACAGAACCGCACATAACCGCACAGAACCCCACATAACCACACATAACCGCACATAACCACATAGAACCGCACAGAACCCACACAGAACCGCACATAACCACACAGAACCGCACATAACCACACAGAACCGCACATAACCACAGAGAACAGCAGATAACCCCACAGACCCGCACATAACCACAGAGAACCTTACAGAACCACACAGAACTGCACAGAACCCCACAGAACTGCACATAACCACAGAGAACCTCACAAAACCACACATAACCACAAAGAACTGCATAGAACCGTATAGAACCACACAGAACCGCACATAACCAGTCAGAACCACACAGAACCACACATAACCACACAGAACCGCACATAACCACAGAGAACAGCAGATAACCCCACAGACCCGCACATAACCACAGAGAACCTTACAGAACCACACAGAACTGCACAGAACCCCACAGAACTGCACATAACCACAGAAAACCTCACAAAACCACACATAACCACAAAGAACTGCATAGAACCGTGTAGAACCACACATAACCAGTCAGAACCACACAGAACCACACATAACCGCACAGAACCACATATAACCACATAGAACCGCACAGAACCCCACAGAACAGCAGATAACCCCACAGACCCGCACATAACCACAGAGAACCTTACAGAACCACACAGAACCGCATAGAACCACACAGAACCGCACAGAACCGCACATAACCACAGAGAACCTCACAAAACCACACATAACCACAAAGAACTGCATAGAACCGTATAGAACCACACAGAACCGCACATAACCACAGAGAACCGCACAGAACCAGTCAGAACCACACAGAACTGCATAGAACCACACAGAACCACACAGAACCGCACAGAACCACACAGAACCACACAGAACCCCACAGAACCGCACATAACCACAAAGAACTGCATAGAACCACACAGAACCGCACAGAACCACACAGAACCACACAGAACCCCACAGAACCGCACATAACCACAGAGAACCGCACAGAACCAGTCAGAACCACACAGAACTGCATAGAACCACACAGAACCACACAGAACCGCACAGAACCACACAGAACCACACAGAACCCCACAGAACCGCACATAACCACAGAGAACCTCACAGAACCCCACAGAACCGCACATAACCACAGAGAACCCCACAGAACCAGTCAGAACCACACAGAACTGCATAGAACCACACAGAACCGCACAGAACCACACAGAACCACACAGAACCCCACAGAACCACACAGAACTGCATAGAACCACACAGAACCTCACAGAACCCCACAGAACCGCACAGAACCACACAGAACCCCACAGAACCCCACAGAACCGCACATAACCACAGAGAACCTCACAGAACCAGTCAGAACCACACAGAACCACACAGAACCGCACAGAACCACACAGAACCGCACAGAACCACACAGAACCGCACAGAACCACACAGAACCGCACATAACCACAGAGAACCCCACAGAACCACACAGAACCACAAAGAACTGCATAGAACCGTATAGAACCGCACATTACCACAGAGAACCGCACAGAACCAGTCAGAACCACACAGAACCAGCCGAGACCCGGACAACCAACCGCACAGACTTGACAGCCAATAACAGGGTATTTTCATGGTAACACTTTACAATAATGCCTCGTTTCCACTGAGTGGTACGGTACGGTTCAGTACGGTACGGTTCGGGTCGGGTCGGGTCGCTAAACCATGATCGGGGCTCGCGTTTCCACTGCCAACAGTACCCTACTTGATAGGCATGGTGTATGCCGGAAAGTAGTGATAACGTCACTTGATAGGCGTGGTGTTTGCCGGAGAGAAGCGATCGACGTCATTTTCGCGCGAACAAAAACGACATAGTAAACAACAATGGATGACAGACAGCAGATCTTATTCTTGCTTCTCGGGATGTTTGTCACAAGAAACAAGCGCTGGCATTAGGCGTTTCTCAATACCAAGTAGCCACGCAAAGTCCGACTCAGGAGAATGACTCCCGAGGACGCGAGTCCAGTAATTCTGCTGATGGAACAGCGCGTTCTTGAATGCGCCACTCAGCTCGCTCTGCTACTCCGATTATGTACATTTTAGGCAACAATAAAACGAAATATGTTATAAAACACCACTCTGCTTCTTTTCGATTTATTTTAAATACATTTTAAACATTATAAGCACACAAATTTGGTTCAGGCAACGCATAGCCTATATTGATTATATTCACTGCATGTAACGTTATATTTATAACAAAACTAAATATAAAACACAATCCTGCCTCTTTTCGTTTAAATTTAAAAATATTAAACATATTCCAGGCAATGTATTGCATATTGCATTGGTACAAATGTTGCAATAAACAACATTAGGCCTACAGATGATCTTGTAATAAAATAAAATAAATTACAAAACTATCTATTTTTGTTGAATTTCAGTTTTATCAATAATAGCCATTATAAAAGTATAAGTAAAAGGTACAAAAATATATACAGTAAAGCTTTAATAACAAAGCAAACAATTCAGTCAAATATACAAATTCAGCGCTCAAATATATGAAACTTCACTTAGCCTTCTGCCAAAACTATTGGCCAGGGAACAAATTATAGATTCACGAGACCAAAGATCGCCAGTTAGGTCTGTACAAGACGAATTATATCTCATGTTTAACCACTACAGAGACGTCAGAGTCAGCGGCAAACATCAGAACGGCTAGCCGGGGAAAGGCTGCTCCAGGCGGGGTGCACGAGCGCCGAGCGCCCGGTGATTGCTTGGAATGGATCTTCAAATGATCATAAATCTATAAATAAACCACAGATTTGAGCTTTAAAAAACTACTTTCTCGCCTGAAAAACTCTTAAAACTACATTTCGTGACACAATAACAGTAGTATTATATTTTAACTGTATGCTTCTAATGCCCTTGTAGCACGCACAAGTGACGATACTCTGTCAACCAATCACCATTCTGCAGTGAGTCTAGCTCCACCCTTTTAGTACCGTACCACTGTGCTAGGTACCACAACGGAAGGGTACCCAAAAAGTGGTACGGTACGGTTCGGCTTTTTGGTACCATTCACAACTTTTGACAGTGGAAACGCAAATAATTGCGTACCGAACCGAACTGTACCGTACCGTACCGCTCAGTGGAAACGAGGCATAAGGTTCATTAGTTAACATTAGTTTACTACCTTAGATAACATGAACTAAGAATGAGCAATACTTCTACAGCATTTATTAATCTTAGTTAATATTCATTTCAACATTTACTAATACATTATTAAAATCAAAGGTTGTATTAGTTAACATTAGTTTTTTATTCATATCTATATTCTGAAGGGCTGTGCAGATATCATTCACCTGATTTATACAACATTGTACTGATAAAACTTTGATTTCTGATTTATGGAGTGATAAAAGGAGAATCCTTTAGTAAAAACCTTTAACTAATGTCAACAATGTCTTTCACTTATCTTGTTATCACTATCCAGTGTTCAGATTTCTGTTCTAAAAAATGTATGCAAATCACTGCATATTTAATTATACAATGCCTCATTAGGATGGTTAAACATAACGTTTGACAAAACAATTGTGATACAAAACAACTGTCGTAATACTGTGATTAATCAACTGGGGAACGGCTGGTGATTTATACCTCTTCACCTGTAGAGTCATGAACCTGCAGTCAGTGTGTGTCAGTGTGTGGCGCTGCTCTAAAGAAAGTGTGTGTTGTCGTCGTGACCTGAGCGGGCGTAATGTCCTCAGCAGTCGCAGCACCCGCAGCACGCCCAGGATCTTCGCTCCGCCCGCCATCGACACCACAATGTCAATCAGAGACACGAACACGAGAAAACCATCCAGAACGTTCCAGCTGCTGCGCAGATACGCTCGATCGCCCAGATACAGGCCCTTAGACACCACCTGACACACAGAGAGAGAGAGAGAGGGAGGGAGAGAGAGAGGAGAGAGAAAGAGAGAGGGGAGAGAGAAAGAGAGAGAGGGGGGAGAGAGAGAGAGAGAGAGAGAGAGAGAGAGAGGGAGAGAGAGAGAGAGAGAGAGAGAGGGAGAGGGAGAGAGAGAGAGAGAGAGAGAGAGAGAGAGGGGAGAGAGAGAGGGAGAGGGGAGAGAGAGAGAGAGAGAGAGAGAGAGAGAGAGAGAGAGAGAGAGAGAGAGAGAGAGAGAGAGAGAGAGAGAGAGAGAGGGAGAGGGAGAGAAATCTGCTTTTATAAACAAAACAGTTTGTTGAACCTTTACCTCAAAGTATTAAATTGTATATTTGTATTAGAAGTATTCGAGACGGGAATTACCTTGAGATACTGTAGTATTGCATTGATACTGTAGTATTGCATTGATACTGTAGTATTGTATTGATACTGTAGTATTGCATTGATACTGTAGTATTGTATTGATACTGTAGTATTGCATTGATACTGTAGTATTGCATTGATACTTGATACAGTAGTATTGCATTGATACTTGATACTGTAGTATTGCATTGATACTGTAGTATTGTATTGATACTGTAGTATTGCATTGATACTGTAGTATTGTGTTGATACTGTAGTATTGCATTGATACTGTAGTATTGCATTGATACTGTAGTATTGCATTGATACTGTACTGTAGTATTGCATTGATACTGTAGTATTGTATTGATACTGTAGTATTGCATTGATACTGTAGTATTGCATTGATACTTGATACAGTAGTATTGCATTGATACTTGATACTGTAGTATTGCATTGATACTGTAGTATTGTATTGATACTGTAGTATTGCATTGATACTGTAGTATTGTGTTGATACTGTAGTATTGCATTGATACTGTAGTATTGCATTGATACTGTAGTATTGCATTGATACTGTAGTATTGTATTGATACTGTAGTATTGTATTGATACTGTAGTATTGCATTGATACTTGATACTGTAGTATTGTATTGATACTGTAGTATTGCATTGATACTGTAGTATTGCATTGATACTTGATACTGTAGTATTGCATTGATACAGTAGTAATGTATTGATACTGTAGTATTGTATTGATACTGTAGTATTGACATGATACTGTAGTTTTGCATTGATACTGTAGTATTGTATTGATACTGTAGTATTGCATTGATACTGTAGTATTGTGTTGATACTGTAGTATTGCATTGATACTGTAGTATTGCATTGATACTGTAGTATTGCATTGATACTGTAGTATTGCATTGATACTGTAGTATTGTATTGATACTGTAGTATTGGATTGATACTGTAGTATTGCATTGATACTTGATACTGTAGTATTGTATTGATACTGTAGTATTGCATTGATACTGTAGTATTGCATTGATACTTGATACTGTAGTATTGCATTGATACTGTAGTAATGTATTGATACTGTAGTATTGTATTGATACTGTAGTATTGACATGATACTGTAGTATTGCATTGGTACTGTAGTATTGACATGATACTGTAGTATTGTATTGATACTGTAGTATTGACATGATACTGTAGTATTGCATTGATACTGTAGTATTGTATTGATACTGTAGTATTGCATTGATACTTGATACTGTAGTATTGCATTGATACTGTAGTATTGTATTGATACTGTAGTATTGCATTGATACTTGATACTGTAGTATTGCATTGATACTGTAGTAATGTATTGATACTGTAGTATTGTATTGATACTGTAGTATTGACATGATACTGTAGTATTGCATTGATACTGTAGTATTGACATGATACTGTAGTATTGTATTGATACTGTAGTATTGACATGATACTGTAGTATTGCATTGATACTGTAGTATTGTATTGATACTGTAGTATTGCATTGATACTTGATACTGTAGTATTGCATTGATACTGTAGTATTGTATTGATACTGTAGTATTGCATTGATACTTGATACTGTAGTATTGCATTGATACTGTAGTATCGCATTGATACTTGATACTGTAGTATTGCATTGATACTGTAGTATTGTATTGATACTGTAGTATTGCATTGATACTTGATACTGTAGTATTGCATTGATACTGTAGTATTGTATTGATACTGTAGTATTGCATTGATACTGTAGTATTGTGTTGATACTGTAGTATTGCATTGATACTGTAGTATTGCATTGATACTGTAGTATTGCATTGATACTGTAGTATTGTATTGATACTGTAGTATTGCATTGATACTGTAGTATCGCATTGATACTTGATACTGTAGTATTGCATTGATACTGTAGTATTGTATTGATACTGTAGTATTGCATTGATACTTGATACTGTAGTATTGCATTGATACTGTAGTATTGTATTGATACTGTAGTATTGCATTGATACTTGATACTGTAGTATTGCATTGATACTTGATACTGTAGTATTGCATTGATACTGTAGTATTGTATTGATACTGTAGTATTGCATTGATACTGTAGTATTGTATTGATACTGTAGTATTGTATTGATACTGTAGTATTAGTATTGCATTGATACTGTAGTATTGCATTGATACTGTAGTATTGTATTAATTATAATGACGACTGGAGGTTTGTATTGTCGGTGAAGTCAGATTGAGAATTTCCACGACAGTTTATATAAAAAAAAATATGCAAAATTAATGAGATCTTTATACCAGTTTAGCAGATACTGACATAAATGCATATAAATATCAATATGTGCCACTAATTTGTCTTAGTAAGATGATATTATAGTTTTATGATCAAAGCTCTGTAGTTTTAAAACATATAATGGATGTCCCGATACCACTATTTCACTTCCGATACCGATGCCGCAGCTTTGGCTATTTGCCGATGCCGATATCAATCCGATATTTTTTCTTTTTTTCTTGAACTAATAAAATATATGAAAGCTCTTTGCTCAATTAGCAACCTAAAAACATTTCACTCAAATGGAGAACAAATACTTATACATTTTACTTATATAGTTCCACAACAACAGTTGATAATGAAAGACTGCCACCCTTTATTCAAACACTACAGAAACAATAGAAATACAGGTAGGGTAGCCGACTTCAGTGCTTAAAGATACCAACAGGTTTAAAGTATCATTAGCTAAAATTACCCATTGATCCGTGTACTTTTGCGTCCATTCGTTTTTCCCTTTAAAAGGAAAAGGGAAAAGGGTTGTATTTTTAAAACGCAAAGTTGAACACCCAAATTTTAATTTGAACTGTAGGCACGTCAAATGCTGCGCAAAAAAATTAATATTGACGTATTTTCAGATTTTTGTTAATGACTTTTTGCCCCTTTATTAAACATTTAAATATTCACAAATGAATATGGAAAGAATGTCGATTTTACTGGTTTTCTAAAGCCAAACCCGGTAATGATATTTTTCCCGCAGTGCTGAATGAGAAGAGAGTCTCTGGAACCACACAGAGAGCTGATTTATAGGCTAATAATAATAAATGTGTCTGAAAAAATAATGATGCATTTCAATTGTTTATTAATAAACTAGTGTTTTCTAAATCAGTGTCGGCTGGAAACATCTCCATCTCCGCTGTAAAGCGGATGCGCCTTTAGAGAGAAATTCTAATGCATTAATCAGACGTTTGCTTTCGATTCGAAGTTGTTCGTTTAAAAGTGGACATTTCCAGCTGTACTCTACATATATAGGTCGGCTATATTTAGTTTCAGTTCATTTTTGAGACACACTCCAGTTCACGGAGACCATATAAGCGCGCCTGATTGTTTTCTTTTATTTCACAAAAGCAACGTTTTCTTGTTATTGTGAGTTTACACAAATAAAAGTAGTTGCGAATGATGTATTGTTAATTTCTGTACGACCAGAAATGATAGAGTATTTTAAGTTGTTTCCACTGTTGAAAGGAAAACGCAAGTATTCGCGCCCGCGCCGCCGGCACGTCATCAGAGATGTGTGTGTGTGTGTATGTATGTGTGTGTGTGTGTGTGTGTGTGTATGAGTGTGTGTGTGTGTGTGTGTGTGTGTGTGTGAGAGTGTGAGTGTGAGTGCAGATTTGACAGCAGAAAGACACGAGCTGAAGGACGTTTGTACACTAAAGACAATGGGCCCTATTTTAACGATCTGAAACGCAAGTGTCAAAGCGTAAAGCGCAAGTAACTTTGTGGGCGGATCCCGGCGCTGTTGCTATTTTCCCGGCGGGATAAATGCCTCTTGCGCCTGGCGCAAATCTAAAAGGGGTTGGTCTGAAGTAGCTTCATTATTCATAGGTGTGGTTTGGGCGTAACGTGAAATAAACCAATCAGAGCGTCATCTCACATTCCCTTTAAGAGCAGGCGCGCTTGTTCTAAAGCGGATTCCTATTATAACGGCGGATTTGCCAGGCGAGCGCCAAGAGCGGTTCACAGCCGAGGAGAGCAACGTTCTCGTCAGGGCCGTAAAACACAGAGAAGTGACATTGGGGATGGAGAAACCCACCCAAATTAACTTCTGTTAAACAGGCGTATGATAATTTGGGTAAATGTGTAAGCTACATGCTTTTATAATAAATTGTCTATCTATCTCTCTATCTATCTATCTATCGTAATAATGTATGATTTGCAAAAATGAAAACTGCTGCTTAGATGATGCATTCTTATGTGCGTTGTGCACACGCTACATTGATTATGGCCAAGCATGCGCCCTTAAAATAGCATAATGAACAACGCGCAACGCGCCACTGACTTTAGACTAGGTTTTTTCTGGTCAGTGGCGCAATTGTTTTATAGAACAGCAAAATAGCATGAGGGAAAGTTTGCGCCGGAACACGCCTCCTCTTTGCGCTGAACCGCCCCGGGGAGCGCAAGTGTATTTCTTAGTTAACCGACGTGTGTCTGTGGAGGGAAAAGTCCGCTTTGGGCGAGTGCAAAATAGGAATGATACATGCGTCAGTGTACAAAGTCATTTGCGCCGAGTGCAAGATAGAGCCCTTTAACTGATAAAAGAGTGTAAACTCTCAGTCGGAGACAGAAGGAGAGTGTGTTCATCAGCTCGAGTGGATCATCTAGAGCTCGTGGAAGTGTGCAGGACTTACAGGGTTAAATCAACCGTGTGCAGTTTTAATGATTGATTTTGAGGTTGAGGGCCATGGAAAGACAAGTTAGAGATTCTCTTTTAAAACTTCATAAATCTATTATAATGTTGGAGCTCTGCATGATTATTTGATAAGTTTCACACCTCTCTTTGCCTTCTGTGAGCCACCAGAGCAGCGCAGACACACACTCTCCTGACACACACACTCCTGACACACACTCTCCTGACACACACTCTCCTGACACACACACTCCTGACACACACTCTCCTGACACACACTCTCCTGACACACACTCTCCTGACACACACTCTCCTGACACACACTCTCCTGACACACAGACTCTCCTGACACACACACTCCTGACACACACACTCCTGACACACACACTCCTGACACACACACTCCTGACACACACTCTCCTGACACACACACTCCTGACACACACTCTCCTGACACACACACTCCTGACACACACTCTCCTGACACACACACTCTCCTGACACACACACTCTCCTGACACACACTCTCCTGACACACACACTCTCCTGACACACACTCTCCTGACACACACTCTCTCCTGACACACACTCGCCTGACACACACACTCTCCTGACACACACACACTCTCCTGACACACACTCTTCAGCGCGGTACGCCTGACAGGAACAGAGAGATGTGTGTCTGAAGCTGATTCTCCTCAGGGCGTGGACCGGGTCCCTGACACACACATACTCCTGACACACACACTCTCCTGACACACACACACTCTCCTGACACACACACTCTCCTGACACACACACTCTCCTGACACACACACTCTCCTGACACACACACTCTCCTGACACACACACTCTCCTGACACATACACTCTCCTGACACACACACTCTCCTGACACACACTCTCCTGACACACACACTCTCTCCTGACACACACACATACTCCTGACACACACACTCTCCTGACACACACACTCTCCTGACACACACTCTCCTGACACACACACTCTCTCCTGACACATACACTCTCCTGACACATACACTCTCCTGACACACACTCTTCACCGCGGTACGCCTGACAGGAACAGAGAGATGTGTGTCTGAAGCTGATTCTCCTCAGGGCGTGGACCGGGTCCCTGACACACACACACTCCTGACACACACACTCTCCTGACACACACACTCTCCTGACACACACACTCTCCTGACACACACACTCTCCTGACACACACACTCTCTCCTGACACACACACATACTCCTGACACACACACTCTCCTGACACACACACTCTCCTGACACACACTCTCCTGACACACACACTCTCTCCTGACACACACACTCTCCTGACACATACACTCTCCTGACACACACTCTTCAGCGCGGTACGCCTGACAGGAACAGAGAGATGTGTGTCTGAAGCTGATTCTCCTCAGGGCGTGGACCGGGTCCCTGACACACACATACTCCTGACACACACACTCTCCTGACACACACACTCTCCTGACACACACACTCTCCTGACACACACACTCTCCTGACACACACACTCTCCTGACACACACACTCTCCTGACACACACACTCTCCTGACACACACACTCTCCTGACACACACACTCTCCTGACACATACACTCTCCTGACACATACACTCTCCTGACACACACACTCTCCTGACACACACACACTCTCCTGACACACACTCTTCAGCGCGGTACGCCTGACAGGAACAGAGAGATGTGTGTCTGAAGCTGATTCTCCTCAGGGCGTGGACCGGGTCCCTGACACACACACACTCCTGACACACACACTCTCCTGACACACACACTCTCCTGACACACACACTCTCCTGACACACACACTCTCCTGACACACACACTCTCCTGACACACACACTCTCCTGACACACACACTCTCCTGACACATACACTCTCCTGACACACACACTCTCCTGACACACACACTCTCCTGACACACACACTCTCCTGACACATACACTCTCCTGACACATACACTCTCCTGACACACACACTCTCCTGACACATACACTCTCCTGACACATACACTCTCCTGACACACACACTCTCCTGACACACACACACTCTCCTGACACACACTCTTCAGCGCGGTACGCCTGACAGGAACAGAGAGATGTGTGTCTGAAGCTGATTCTCCTCAGGGCGTGGACCGGGTCCCTGACACACACACACTCCTGACACACACACTCTCCTGACACACACACTCTCCTGACACACACACTCTCCTGACACACACACTCTCCTGACACACACACTCTCCTGACACACACACTCTCCTGACACACACACTCTCCTGACACACACACTCTCCTGACACACACACTCTCCTGACACATACACTCTCCTGACACACACACTCTTCAGCGCGGTACGCCTGACAGGAACAGAGAGATGTGTGTCTGAAGCTGATTCTCCTCAGGGCGTG
Organism: Rhinichthys osculus; assembly: GCA_029959095.1. NCBI lineage: Eukaryota > Metazoa > Chordata > Actinopteri > Cypriniformes > Leuciscidae > Rhinichthys > Rhinichthys osculus. Next base: position 44,538,943 of record JARWKJ010000010.1, on the reverse strand, counting down.
GACCGGGTCCCTGACACACACACACTCCTGACACACACACTCTCCTGACACACACACTCTCCTGACACACACACTCTCCTGACACACACACTCTCCTGACACACACACTCTCCTGACACACACACTCTCCTGACACACACACTCTCCTGACACACACACTCTCCTGACACACACACTCTCCTGACACATACACTCTCCTGACACACACACTCTCCTGACACACACACTCTCCTGACACACACACTCTCCTGACACATACACTCTCCTGACACATACACTCTCCTGACACACACACTCTCCTGACACATACACTCTCCTGACACATACACTCTCCTGACACACACTCTTCAGCGCGGTACGCCTGACAGGAACAGAGAGATGTGTGTCTGAAGCTGATTCTCCTCAGGGCGTGGACCGGGTCCCTGACACACACATACTCCTGACACACACACTCTCCTGACACACACACTCTCCTGACACACACACTCTCCTGACACACACACTCTTCACCGCGGTACGCCTGACAGGAACAGAGAGATGTGTGTCTGAAGCTGATTCTCCTCAGGGCGTGGACCGGGTCCCTGACACACACACACTCCTGACACACACACTCTCCTGACACACACACTCTCCTGACACACACACTCTCCTGACACACACACTCTTCACCGCGGTACGCCTGACAGGTACAGAGAGATGTGTGTCTGAAGCTGATTCTCCTCAGGGCGTGGACCGGGTCCCTAACGCTCCAGACCGGCACTGACAGCATCTCAGGGTTTCTGTGACTCTACACCGGTGTCCTGTAAAACTCCTCACTCCAGTGTTTACCCAGCATGCACTGCGTCTCCAGCTTTCTCATTGGCTAACGAGGCTGAATGAGCCGAGTGATCAGTGTGCTCGAATGAAGTGTAATACTCATTACTAGGGTGCTTCGGATCTTAAAGTGACAGCAGCCTAATAAACCATTAATGAAAAAGAGAAAATCTGAATAACTTTAGTAGCTTTAATAAGGGTTAATCTACAGTAGTCAACATTTGAAGTGGATCAAAACCTTTCATCAAAGTTATACATGAATTTTGAACAATACCCGTTCTTGTCTCAGTAAAACTGATTGATCCACCTCAAATGTTGACTACTGTATATTTAATTAATTTATGCTGTGAAGACTGTGAAGTGACTGCTAACTTTAATCAATTTCTGTATATTTCCTACATGTTAGATCAAATATTTGAAATATACAGTTTTTAATGTTTTTTTTCTACATTAATTTGTAGATTAACTGTGAAATTATTACAATATAATTTTTTTTTTTTTAAATGAATGTTAGGTGCGATTAATTACACAAAATAAAATTAATATGTTTTAATCGATTGACAGAACTACTGTTTATTTATACTTGCATTATACCCTATAATGTATGCCATCTTTCATTTTAATGTGTAACGTTAGCCAGTCCTGAGATTACTGAAGAGCCGCCGCCAGAGGAATAATCAGACTGATTACATGCTTTTAATGTTATTTTGTTTGTTTTTTGCACTATATTTATTGTGATTAACTGCCACTTTGTGTCTATATGAGCAGCGGAAGGTTTTTACGCTACTGTTTGAACACAGAAGTGTCTCAGTTTCTGGAAACACACACATGAAGTGCTCAGGTGAGACGTTACCTTGACTGTCATCTCGGCCACAAAGATGGCAGTGAAAACATAGTTGGAGATGGTGAGGAAGACTCGCTCCTGACGGGAGAGAGAGAGAGAGAGAGAGAGACAAGGCAGCGTGAGGTAATGATACAGCGGCACCAGAAATGTCAAGCTAAGAATGTGATGTGAGACTTCTACATTACAGGGGTAAAATATCCTGTGATTATTACCCTTGAAATGTCACACCAGTCCTGCTGAAGTCCACAGATTTAACACAGCTGAGCCTCTACAGGACCAGGCATGACACCGACACATAACTAGCCAAACGATCTAATACGCTGATTAACAGTTCCTGAGAACTATTGCAACATCTATAAATCGTTACTAGGTGTGTGTGATGCTCTTCAATGCATAAACATTTTCATTTGAATATCTTTAAGCATTTGTTTGATTTCAGTCTTATTTGTACCCAGTTAGGACATGATGGTGTACTGACAGTATTGTTTTACATAATGTTCATATAATCTGTGAAATCCTTATAGATTATTAAAGTCCCCCTGTGGTGAAAATCCAGCGTTTAATGTTGTTTATGTGTCTATGTGGTGTTTTTAATACGCTTAAACCGTGTGTAAGTTCATAAGTCGACAGCATTGCTGAGTATTTCCTCCTTAAAACTGCAGTGAACCAAAGACAGTCTCAAAAACACGGTTTGAAATCGCTGGTGTTTCTGACGTCACAAACGACCTTGTAACCAATCAGATCAACGTGTGATCGTCAACCAGTGGATCTCTGAGCTGAGTGAGTGAGTGAGTGGAGGCGGGGCTCATTTGCATATTCATAGAACCGTGCATACTAAATGAGGCGAGGGTGTCGAGTTACATTCAAGATATTTTAAGACATGAAGAATATTTTTCAAGGAAAAAACATTTAAATATGTCCTTTTGGTGATCAAATATGGATTTCAAGGAATAAAATGATTGACTCTAAGGGCCCTATTTTAACGATCTGAAACGCAAGTGTCAAAGCGTAAAGCGCAAGTAACTTTGTGGGCGGATCCCGGCGCTGTTGCTATTTTCCCGGCGGGATAAATGCCTCTTGCGCCTGGCGCAAATCTAAAAGGGGTTGGTCTGAAGTAGCTTCATTATTCATAGGTGTGGTTTGGGCGTAACGTGAAATAAACCAATCAGAGCGTCATCTCACATTCCCTTTAAGAGCAGGCGCGCTTGTTCTAAAGCGGATTCCTATTATAACGGCGGATTTGCCAGGCGCGCGCCAGGAGCGGTTCACAGCCGAGGAGAGCAACGTTCTCGTCAGGGCCGTAAAACACAGAGAAGTGACATTGAGGACGGAGAAACCCACCCAAATTAACTTCTGTTAAACAGGCGTATGATAATTTGGGTAAATGTGTAAGCTACATGTATGCTTTAATAATAAATTGTCTATCTATCTATCTATCTATCTATCTATCTATCTATCTATCTATCTATCTATCTATCGTAATAATGATTTGCAAAAATGAAAACTGCTGCATTTGTGTTGATGAGAGAATCAAAGTGTATGCGCGTTGTGCACACGCTACATTGATTATGGCGAAGCATGCGCCCTTAAAATAGCATAATGAACAACGCGCAACGCGCCACTGACTTTAGACTAGTTTTTTTCTGGTCAGTGGCGCAATTGTTTTATAGAACAGCAAAATAGCACTAGGGAAAGTTTGCGCCGGAACACGCCTCCTCTTTGCGCTGAACCGCCCCGGGGAGCGCAAGTGTATTTCTTAGTTAACCGACGTGTCTGTGGAGGGAAAACCCGCTTTGCGTGGGTGCAAAATAGGAATGATACATGCGTCAGTGTACAAAGTCATTTGCGCCGAGTGCAAGATAGAGCCCTAAATGTTTAAATGTTGATATTAATGTTTCCCACGAGAGGGAGCCACAGGATAAGTATGGCGTTATTCCCCTGTCAAATGTCGAGAGCGCATTATTGTAGCGCGAAAGTACATTAATATACTGCGCAAGCGCGAATCTCTCTGGGCGCGCGCTCTCAGATACACTTCTCTTGTAAGAATTCTCTCTCTGGGCTGAGTGGGCTCGCTCAGAGAATATGCCTGCACTTAAAACGTGTTCAGTGCAGTCGCGAATCTCTCCTCTTCCCCTGCTAACAATTTTAGGTTATAAGAACGTTTTCATAATGTTCCCATTAAGTTATAAAAACGTTATTTCTGAATGTTCTAGGGAATTTCAAAACGTCCAGTTTTTTAGACGTTGTATTAACGTTATTTCTTGGTTATAAGAACGTTCAATTCTCCCGTTATATAAACGTTGGTTGTATTAACGTTATTTCCTGGTTATAATAACGTTAGAACGTTCAATTCTCCCTTTATATAAACGTTGTATTAACGTTCTTGCTTGGTTATAAGAACGTTATTCAAACGTTCAATTCTCCCATTATATAAACGTTCTCTTAATGTTTTTCTAACATAATGGAAAACGTTTCATTCAATAAAAAAACATTAAGAAAGGTTTTAATAATTATTAAGACCTTTCTTAATGTTTTTTATATAACAAGGTAGCCTATATAATAGGCCTATATGAAGAACCTAAAACAAGAACTTTCAGATTTTAAAATTAAGACAAAAATTTAAAAAAAAGACCCATAAATCATGTCTATAATATGTGTAATGTAGTCCACTGAAGTCGAGTTGAATTGAACCCAAGTAGGCCTATAGTTTATTCCAATAAACCGATTTGGGTTGAAGTGACAATATGAAATTAACATGAACATAAACTTGGACTAAACATAGAATCACCAACAATGGTACAGGGAACAAAGCTAGACAAGAGACAATGGGAACACAAGGACAAGGATAATGACCAAAAACAACCAATGACATTCACAAGTTAAAGTTAATTTAATTTATATAGCTCATATTTACAACAGCCACTGGCTGGCCAAAGTGCTTTACAGAACAGCAGAAAAAAAGGGGGGAAAAAACCTACATAACATATGGAATAGCAATTTCTGATTGGTTGTTGCCGTTTTGACAGCGTTTATGCCAAGAGCAAAGAGAAAGAAATCGAAGAGAAGAGTAATTAGGCATGCGCGAACGCACGGGACACAGTCTAAGCACATACACGCTTACTTTAAGCGAAGAGGAGAGATTCGCGATTGCACTGAACACGTTTTAAGTGCAGGCATATTCTCTGAGCGAGCCCAGAGAAAATTCTTACAAGAGCAGCGTGTATCTGAGAGCGCGCGCCCAGTTCCCGCGCGCGAGCAGAGAGATTCGTGCTCGCGCAGTATATTAATGTACTTTCGCGCTACAATAATGCGCTCTCGACATTTGACAGGGAAATAACGCCATAGATAAGGCTCTTTCAAGTCTGGTGTTTTTCTGTCAGTTACCATCATTTTGAATGGAAATAAATGCATTGATCTGGTTCTAGTTCATGTATAACTGGTGTACCGACAGTATTGTTTTACATACTTAATGTACATAGAGTCTGTGAAATGCTTATAGATTATTAAATGTTTAACTTTTGTAGACCTCAATAAAACATTTTTAAAGATTTTTTCAAGTTGCCAGACATATATTGATTTCCAATTAAAAGGAAGATACTATATATTATAAACCAATCGTTGCGGTGGAATTAAACCTGCCGTTTCTCCTCTATGAAGCTCCAGCACATGTGACAGTGTTTTTTTTTCTTCTTTTTTTGTGACAGTGTTCATGCGGAGCTGCAAATCAGTGTGTCACTACGGCGAGACGAGTCGCGCTGACTCAAGCTGTGAGCGGTGTGTGTGTGTGTGTGTGAATCTGAGTGATGAAACGTACCAGACTGCCCTGGTGGATTCTGGGTCTCTCCAGAGCCACTGTGATACAGTTGAGGAAGATGAAAGCAAGAACCACATAGTCAAAGAGCTTATGAGCGATGATAGTCTGACACATCAGACGAAACCTGCAGAGAGAGAGAGAGAGAGAGAGAGAAAGAGAGAGAGAGAGAGAGAGAGAGAGAGAGAGAGAGAGAGAGAGAGAGAGAGAGAGAGAGAGAGAGAGAGAGAGAGAGAGAGAGAGAGAGAGAGAGAGAGAGGCTTGACAGATCAAGTCGCCAAATCAAGTGTCATTTGCGCTGTAAATTTAGTGTCATTTCAGTTAGTTTTCTATGGGGTTAGAATTGTTCCATTTTCCCAAATAAATAGATTGAGATTCATAAATAAATGTTAAAAGTTTCACAAAAAAATGATAAAATTCACAAATAAATAAATGAGATTTGCAAATAAAAAAAAATTCAAATGTGTTTTATGTCACAAACACTGCTCTGTCTGACATTAATTAGTGAATCGCTTCCTGTGCGTCCACATTTGTGGATTTTGAAACATTTTTAGCATCAAGACCGATCAATACATGCAGACAAATCCACAAATAAGTGGACTCCACCCAGTTTCTACTTCAGCCAATCAGATAACAGCCATGTGTGCTGACCAATCATAGCACTCTCTCGCTCTATCCAATAGCGATTTGCTTAACAATCGGCGGTCTTGCCCTGAAATAACTTTGCTCGTTCTTCTGCATTGGCTCAAATAGCAAGAATAAGGTCCGTTAAATTGGCACAGTAAAAGATGTTTAAAATGTGGATTTTGTTAGAGCATTAGTATGCTTATCAAGCCAAACCACAGTATTATATTGTACGAGCCTTTGAAAATGCCAGAGAAACAGCGCTTCACATCTCTGTTATGGGAACAACACATTATGGAAATGTCACGTTATTTATTCTTTATCAAATGCATGGAAGCGATTCACAGATGAATGCCAGGCAGAGTTGTGTTCGTGACAAAACACATTTGTAAATATTTTTTTTCATTTGCAAATCTCATTTAATTTATTTGTGAATGTTATTCATTTTTGTGAAAATCTTTACATTTATTTGTGCATCATAACCTATTTATTTGTGAATTTGATTATTTTTTTCTGAATCTCTGCATTTATTTGTGAATCTCAATCTATTTATTTGGAATAATGCAACAATACCCCATATTGCTCCCTCCACCAGTGCGTCTGCTGTGTGCACCGGGTCGGCTCTGATCTGCTCATATGAGCATTAATCTGCACACATGCTGTGTGTCAGGCCTGAGACTCTGTGTGTGTGTGTGTGTGTGTGTGTGTCTGAAGACCTGCACATGTGAGATCTGTCATGAGCCGCAGCAGGAGTGGAGCTCCAGCGCAGTAAAGGACATGCGAGACTCTTCCAGCGATCAGCACGACTCTACTCAGATCTCAGCGTCTCAGTGAGGGCTTGTCCGCTCTAATACGGTTTCGTCTGAAAACACGTCTTTTTCTCTCCGTTTTGGCCTCCGTTCACACTGAGACGGCGTTATATTAATGAAAACGCTCTCCAGAGTGGATACATTTGAAAACGCAGTTTCGTGTTGTGGTGTGGACTGTCAAAACGCAGGTATTTAAAAGCGATGATGTAAGTTTAGTCATGTGACGCATATTGTACCAATAGATATTCGTGTTTATAGCGGTATTGTGCCTGTTAAGTCAAGTCAAGTCAAGTCAAATATATTTATATAGCGCTTTTCACAATACAGAATGTATCAAAGCTGCTTTACAGTATCAATCAAAACAACTTAACAGTGTTTGTTTATTACTGGAAAAGACATCCAAGTTTGGTAGAGCTGATCAGTGGTATGATGGGTCATTTAATTTGAATATCCCCAACTGAGCAAGCCAAAGGCAACAGTGGCAAGGGACCGAAAAACTCCATCAAGTGACCCGATGGTGTCCTCAAACTCCATCAGATGACCCGATGGAGAAAAAAAAAAACCTTGGGAGAACCCAGTCTTAGTCGGGGCCAGTTCTCCTCTGGCGTTTATGAAGTAGAGGCCGAATTTACAGTAACTGTAAGATTAAAAATTGTATATGAATGTACAATTTTTAATCTTACAGGCTAAATAGATGCGTCTTTAGTCTAGTTTTAAACTGGGAGAGCGAGTCTGAGCAACGAACAATATCAGGAAGGCTATTCCAGAGCTTCGGAGCTAAATGTGAAAATGCTCTCCCTCCTTTGGTGGATCTGGATATCCTAGGAATGACCAGAAGCCTCGAATGTAGTGATCTTAAAGAGCGCGATGGATTATAGGGCGATAGAAGATCCGTTAAATAGACTGGAGCTAAACCATTCAGAGCTTTATAAGTCAAAAGCAAGACCTTGTAATTAATACGGAACTTTATAGGTAACCAATGAAGTGATGATAGAATCGGTGTTATATGATCATATTTTCTTGATCTAGTAAGAACTCTAGCGGCTGCATTTTGCACTAACTGTAGCTTGTTTATTGAAGATGCAGGACAACCAGCTAATAAAGCATTACAGTAATCTAGTCTCGAGGTCATGAATGCATGAACTAACTTTTCTGCATCAGAGACTGATGGCATATTACGTAGCTTAGCAATGTTTCTAAGGTGGAAAAAGGCTGTTTTTGTAACACATGAAATATGCTTTTCAAAAGACAGGTTGCAGTCTAATGTAACACCCAGGTCTTTTACTGTAGAGGATAAAGTAACAGGGCATCCTAATATGTTAAAGTCGTGCTGTGAGAGGTTTTGTGGACGTTTTTTAGAACCGATAAGTATTACCTCTGTCTTGTCTGGATTTATTAAAAGATAATTACGCGTCATCCAATCTTTTATATCTTAAACACAATCTGTCAATTTGGATAATTTAGCGTATTCATCTGGCCGTGATGAAATATATATTTGAGTGTCATCGGCATAACAATGGAAACTAATTCCATGTTTCCTTAGAATATTACCAAGTGGCAGCATATATATTGAGAATAATAAAGGGCCTAACACAGATCCCTGCGGCACTCCATAGTTTGCCGAAGTTATGATCGATTTTTCTCCATTTACGTAGACGAAATGGTAGCGGTCAGATAAGTAAGTACCATTTTTTTTTATGTGCGGTTCACTTTCACACTGTTGCTGAAATATGTAACTTCACACACTCTTCATATCACAGTCCTGCACAGATGACAGAAGATTCACTCGCCTCTGCTGTCCTGCGGTGAAACATGAGAACAGTTTTAGCGTTTTAGACCGAACATATAATGATGAGTGAGAGCGACCTGGACCATCCGTGAATGAAGAGATATTCCGCTAAATAAAATGATCCTGCGCGATAACTTTAACTTTTCTCATCCGCACTGAGACGTCGGTAAACGCCTGAACACACCTGAAAACACTAGTGTGGACGGAGAGCGCCTTTGAATGAAAACGCCGTTTTCAAATGTATCCGGATTAGCGTAGACGAAGCCAGACGCTTCAGAGCTCAGCAGAGCTGGTGTTTTACAGTGACGTCTGAAAGCTGTTTGGACACGACACACAGATAATGACTATATTCACTAGTTCAGATCAAGTGTCGCACTGATTTAGAAAACATCAGGGGTGTAAAATCCAAAAACCAAACATTTTACTCCATTACAAGTAATCTGATCAGATCTGAGAGTCTGTGTCTGAAAGGACTAGTTAGTTCTGTCATCATTTACTAACCGGCGCATTAGGATAAATAAAATACTATTTATTTCTAAATAACTGAGAATGATTAAGACATGTGTACTTGAAAGTCTACGTGGAATTTTAATGGAGTTAAAAGTATGATTTTCACCCTGTAAAATGTAACTGAGTAAAGGTACAAGTATTCAGTTTAACAGAGCTTGAGTACAGTACAGATTCCCCACAGTAATACATCAGTACAGTAGAGGAGGACTATTACTCTCATCATTCAGTCAATCAGAACCATTGAACAGATTGGAACAGAATGAGAGTCTCAGTAAATACGTACTTGTTATGCGGGGAAAATAAGTAAATGGACCAATCCTCCCTCTTCTCACACCAGTCTGGACGATAAACCTCCATCATCTTCTGGATACGGAAACACAGGCTCTGCGTATCACACACACACACACACACACACACGGTTATCTGAGATGAAGGTAACTCTTTCCAATTAACTTTGAATAACATTTCAATTTCCCTGGGAGACATTTCCAATAAGCGGAGTAATATATGAGGATTAATACATCCGTGTGACGTCCACATTCATGCGATCAGACAGTCGCTGTGCCCAGAGGAGTTCGGCTATTGTGTTTGCTGTCACCGCTCATAATGAGCTTCTTCATGTTGTTTATTCTCCACATCAGCCGCTGCTGGATTTCACTGACGAGTCGTTTATTAAAAGCTGAAATGAGCCGAGTTTCTCCTCAGTCCTCTGTCAGACGGGATGATTCCCGCTCACCAGTGAAGCGCTCTTCTAATGACACGCTCAAACTGATGCACAAAGCGTTTTTAAATCACTTCACTGAAAGAAAGGCCTCGCTCAAGAACTTTAATGCTGTGAGCGTCCGGCTCAGAGAGAATATCACGACTTTATTCACTTTTTCTGCTTCTCAGGGACAATCATCTGAATTTAGCATAATGGATTCAACAGCAGAGCTGAGAGAAGAGCATCCCTCCATCTATCAGTCTATCCTTTCATCCATCCATCAGTCTATCCATCCATCCACTCATCAGTCTATCCTTTTACCCATCCATCTATCAGTCTATCCTTTTACCCATCCATCCATCAGTCTATCCTTCCATCCATCCATCCATCCATCCATCCATCAGTCTATCCATCCACTCATCAGTCTATCCTTTTACCCATCCATCTATCAGTCTATCCTTTTACCCATCCATCCATCAGTCTATCCATCCATCCACTCATCAGTTTATCCTTTTACCCATCCATCTATCAGTCTATCCTTTTACGCATCCATCCATCAGTCTATCCATCCATCCACTCATCAGTCTATCCTTCCATCCATCCATCCATCCATCCATCCATCAGTCTATCCTTTTATCCATCCATCCATCAGTCTATCCATCCATCCACTCATCAGTCAATCCTTTTTCCCATCCATCCATCAGTCTATCCATCCATCCACTCATCAGTCTATCCTTCCATCCATCCATTCATCCATCAGTCTATCCTTTTATCCATCCATCCATCAGTCTATCCATCCATCCACTCATCAGTCTATCCTTTTATCCATCCATCCACTCATCAGTCTATCCTTTCATCCATCCATCCATCAGTCTATCCATCCATCCACTCATCAGTCTATACATCCATCCATCCACCTATCCATCTACCTAACCTATCTATCGTTCCATCCATCCATCCACCTATCCATCTATTAATCCACCTCTCCATCTACCTAACTTATCTATCCACCAATTCATCTATCCATCCATCCATCTACCTAACCTATCTATCCGTCCATCCATCCACCCATCCATCTATCCATCCATCAATCCACCTATCCACCTAACCCATCTATCCATCCATCCATCCATCCACCTATCCATCCATCCAGCCATCCCTCCATCCACCTATCCATCTACCTATTTACCTAACCTATCCATCCATCCACCTATCCATCTACCCATCCATCCATCTACCCATCCATCCATCTACCCATCCATCCATCCATCTACCCATCCATCCATCCATCCATCCATCCATCCATCCATCCATCCATCCATCCATCATCCATCCATCCATCCATCCATCCATCCACCTATTTACCTAACCTATCTATTCATCCATCCATCCACCTACCTATCTATCCATATATCCATCCATCTATCACCCATCTGTCTGTCTGTCAATCCATCCATTCGCCTGTCAATCCCTCTACCTATCCATCCATCCATCCATCCACCTATCTATCCATCTGTCAATCCATCTACCTATCCATCCATCCATCTATCTATCTATCTGTCAATCCATCTACCTATCCATGCCTATCTATCCATCCCTCCATCCATCAGTCTATCCATCCATCCCTCCATCCATCAGTCTATATTTTCATCTGTTAGTTTCCAGTCTTCCAAATTATCTATCAACCTATCAACCCATCCATCTACCTATCCATCTACCTATTCATCATCCATCCATCTGTCAATTCATCTGTATGTCGTTCAATCAATCTGTCCATCTACCAATCTAGGTATCAATCCATCCATCCATCCATCCATCTACATATCTGACCATCTACCCATCTTTCAGTTTATCTATCTATACAGATCTATTGTCTGTCTATCTTTCTATATATCTCTTTTAATTTATCTATCTGTCCGTCTACCTATATATCCGTATATACATCTATCTATCCATCTGTTTATCTGTCAACCCATCAGTCCCTGCCTATTCATTCATCTGTCTGTCAATCCATCTACCAATCCATCCACCCATCCATCCGTCTATCAATCCATCTGTCTGTCAATCCATCTACCTATCCATCCACCCATCCATCCACTCATCCATCTACCTATCCATACATTCACCCTCCATCCATCCATCCATCTGTCAGTTTGTATATCCATCTACACTCACATAGTCAGTGTCTTCCTCCAGGTTGTTCTTGTCCTTGCGTGCGTTGAGCTGTGGATAAATCTCTCCCAGCAGTGGCCCCTGAGGGCCAGGGGTCTTCCCATTACAGTCCTGGTGTTCAGCAGACTCGCTCTTCATCCGGGCCAGAGGCGGGCGCAGCAGGACCTCGCTCTTCATCCGGGCCAGAGGGGGGCGCAGCAGGACCTCGCTCTTCATCCGGGCCAGAGGGGGGCGCAGCAGGACCTCGCTCTTCATCCGGGCCAGAGGGGGGCGCTGCAGGACCTCGCTCTTCATCCGGGCCAGAGGGGGGCGCTGCAGAACCTCGGGCAGCTCGAGCGAGAGAGAGAGAGAGAGACGGGCCCGGCGGGACAGGGAGGGTGGGGGAGGCAGGAGAGACTCATGCTCCGCGGGGTGAGAGTGAACACTGCGCACACGCAAACTGCCCCCGATGCCCCCCCCGGCCCTCGGGCCTCCACTGTTCCAGCTGCACCGGCGGCTCCAGGACGGGTGAGCGGGAGGACGCCCCCAGTGGTGGTACTGGGAACTGCGGCTGTGGCGCTACAGAGAGAGGAAGAAAAATCATTCATTTGAAAAATATCTGGAAAAATGAAGAAACATTTGACTCCTAATGACATCTGTGTATCTATCCATCTTTCCATTTACCTATCTGCCTCTATCCATCTTCCAGTTTATCTATCTGTTTATCTATCCATCTGTCTCTGCCTTTCCGTCTGTCCATCTGCCTTTCTATCCATCTATTTGTCTTTCTATCTGCCTATTTATACATCAGTCTGGCCGTCAACCCATCTACCTTTCTATCTGTCCGTCTTCCAGTATTTCAGTCTGTCTCCATCTAATGAGCGCCAGCTGCGAGCGGCAGCTCCTCCAGTAGCTTTGTTTGAGTTCTTGTGTCTTTTATAGCCCTCTTTTACTTTTAACTTTGTCAATATATATTTAGTATACTGCTGTTCTATCATACATTTATTCTATCCTATGGATAAGGACTTTTTATTATTGAATAATGGCCAAGGACTAGTCTACATGAGAGATCAGCTGTTTGCTCTCAGGACTTCGGCCAGTGCCGGTGTTGTCCCCCATCTACCTCGAAAGGTGAGACGGCCGTACCGGGGATGCCGAGCGGGCGAGGGTAGGTGCCGGGAGAAGCGGTGGAGATTCAAGCCCTTAGTTCCGTCTGTGGTTATGGGGAATGTCAACTCACTGGCTAACAAAACCGATGAACTGGTTGCATTGGTGAAGATGCAGTGAGGATCTACAGGGAGTGCAGTTTACTGTGTTTCACTGAGACATGGCTAACCGCTAGCATCCCGGACGCTAACGTGGATTTACCCGGCTTCACTACAGTCAGAGCAGACAGAGACACGAAGGCTAGCGGGAAGCGTAAAGGGAGGCTGGGGCCGTTTGCGATATTTATCAACAACAGATGGTGTAATCCTGGACATGTTACTGTGAAGATGACAACCTGCAGCAGGGACATTGAGCTGTTGGCTGTAAGTCTCTGTCCTTACTACATGCCTAGAGAGTTTTCACACACCATCACGATTTGTGTTTACATCCCCCGCGAGCACAAGCCAAAGCCGTGTGTGACATCATCCACACGGTCCGCGAGACTGCAGACACAGCACCCAGAAGACTTCATGTTTATTTCTGGGGATTTTAACCACGTCACACTGGACTCCTCACTGTCTGCTTTCTGCCAGTGTGTTGACTGTTCCACCAGAGGAAACAGAACTATTGATCAACTGTCTGCTAATGTTAAGGATGCATACACTGCCATTTCTTTACCGTCACTGGGGAGATCAGACCACAATCTGGTTCTGCTCCAGCCTCACTATAAGCTCAAAGTTGTGAAGCAACCCATCACCACACGTTCCTTCAGAAAGTGGTCTCCTGGGGTGGAGGAGGCCCTGCGGGACTGTTTCCAGTGTACTGACTGGGGAATGCTGCAGGAGGCGTATGGGGAGGACGTTGAGGGTATCACTAGTTGCACAACTGACTACATGAACTTCTGTATGGAGATTGTTGTGCCCACTAGATCTGTACGCAATAAACCCAGGATCACCAGCAACATCAAAGACCTCCTCAACCAGAAGAAGAGGGCTTTTATGATTGGTGACCAGGGACAGTTAAGATGCATACAAAGGGAGCTCAAATTGACCCTTCGCTAAGCCATGCCCGAAAAACCGCCACTGGCCAATCGTGGCTTAGCAACCGTAACTAGGCGCGGGAGGTCTGTCAAGCTTTCGAGCGAGGGAAACATGCCGACGCGTTGTGCGTATGGATTGTGCAAATCTGATACCCGGTATTCTAAAAGTTTGGACAGTGGGGTGGCATTTTTTCTCTTTCCGAAACCTAAAAGCCAAAGGGGAGAAATCCCGGGCGTGGATCAAGCAGTGTGGAGACCCATTCACAACTAAATGTCGACAGGATTAACAAAAAAAAAAACGCCTATTGCTTGGAAATTGGCGGTTCTTCATAATGCATATATTTGAACGTAACATAAGACGATTAAAGGCAAGACGGAGGCTCACTGACATACTTAAAAATATGTTTCAGCATTTTGTTCATCGACGGCGGACGGCCTACTACGTTACCCCTGTAACTTTACCCCAATTCGATCGCGGCTCTCCCGGTGTTAGATTGATGGATAAACTGTTTGATTTGTAATCATTAGATTATTTTCACATTTCACTTACTCTGCTGTGCATGAACATAGCTGTTCAATTTGTGTGTTTCCCATTTGAATGGTCTGCTAAGGAGGCGGCTGCTACTTGTGCTGGGACCTAACGTTATAGGGTTTAGCTTCAATTTTGATGAAATTATTCTCTAATAAGTTGCATATTATGTCGTGGATATATCCCTCGAATGCATCCTGCTGTCCCTTTTGCCTTGCTCTCTCAGATATTTCACTTGTTCGCCAAAAATTACTAAATATCTCCTTGGGAATGTCTGACACCGGTGCATTCACACTGTAATAGACGTGGCAGCCGCGAAAGCTTGACAGGCGTAGCAACAGTAACTAAGGAGGGCAGGGCTTAGCGAAGGGTCAATTCCTGCAGAAAGAAGCTTACAGAAGAAAAATGGAGCAGATGTTGAAGTAAAACAGCACGAGGGAGGTGTGGGAGGGCATGAAGACCATCACAGGCTGTAGCTTGAAGCGTTGGAACCTCGTGGAGGGGTATGTGGAGAGGGCCAACCAGTTTAATAACTTCTTTAATAGGCTTGATTGCCCCTCTGCAGTTTGCGTCTCACGAGAGGGTGGGGGTGGACGACGCCATCCTCAATCTGCACCACCGGTATTTTTCCTACCTGGATAGGGGTGTTAGCGCTGTGAGAATCATGTTTTTTGATTTCTCCATCCAGCCCCCTCTACTGAAAGACAAACTGACGGGTATGTGTGTGGACTTAAACCTAATAAAGTGGGTTACAGACTATCTTACTGAGAGGCCTCAGTCCGTTCAACTGAGAGACTGCAGCTCTGAGAGCGTAGTCAGCAGCACAGGAGCACCACAGGGGACAGTGCTCTCCCCAGTCTT
>JARWKJ010000010.1:44418314-44518314 GCA_029959095.1 Rhinichthys osculus | reverse complement strand
TCACTCACTCACTCACTCACACAAGTCTCTGCTGGAGGGATTCTCTAATAACATTAATCTGCACTAATGTTTCCTTGACTCATAACATCCACACACACACACACACACACACACATGATGAATGACTCTCAGACATTGACTGACTAGAGAGGAGGATCTCCTGCCCAGGCAGATTGTCCTCCTCCGGTGGTTTTCCTCAGAGAAGCTGCTCCTGGTCTTTTCCTCGGCCAGCGGCTCCAGATCCAGATGCCCGTTCGCAGTGAGAGAGGGAGGCTTTTCTGGAGGAGAGAAACGGGAGTCAGCCAGAGCCATGAGCAACTCTGGCCATTAATACACACTATGAAGGTACTAATGTCTCTCGCCCTTAAAGCCACAGAATAACTTCAGCACATCAAAAGTGCCAAACAATCCCACAAGATTCACCAATAGCATCACTGACCGAGTGCATGTGTGATATTTTCTGGAGACAAAAATATTTTCTGAAAACACCAAACTGCAATCGGACTGGCTTTCCTTTCCAGCAATCAGTGTGCCCGGGTTTATATTTAATTTAATATATCTGTATAGATACTAAATTAAATGAATAACTTTTTTACAACAGAAATGAAGCATCACTGAACTTACTTGAGCTGGACTGTGACTCGCATTCTATAATTAAACATGGCATTGAGATACATATATACTGTAAATAAAAGATTGGTATGTTTGACTAGAAAAAACTACTTCAGTCTTTCTTCTTCAAATTCGTTGTGTTACATGCTGTTCTTTGTCATTTTTTGTGAAACTGAGAAGCATTTTTAGAGGGAAAATAGTTTCAAAGTAAATCCTACAGCAGTTTTATTTGGTTTAATAGTGAGTTTGATCATACCGGATAACGTGAGTGAGTCTTTGTGCTGTTCACTTCCTTTAGCGGAAGATCCCTCCTCGTCATCATCTTCATCATCAGAGAACGAGTAATTGGCATCACCCTGAAAGACAGACATATTTCAGATCTTCATTAGGAAGTTTTTAAAACCCAGAGTCCCAAAGCCTTTTCTGAAGCACCTAATGCTTTACCACGCATACACTCACACACAATCACTCTCACTCACTCTCACACTTACTCACACACTCACTCACTCTCACACTCACTCACTCTCACTCACTCACTCTCACACACTCACTCACTCTCACACTCACTCACTCACTCACTCTCACTCACTCACTCACTCACTCTCACACTCACTCACTCTCACACTTACTCACACACTCACTCACTCTCACACTCACTCACTCTCACACTTACTCACACACTCACTCACTCTCACACTCACTCACTCTCACTCACTCACTCTCACACTCACTCACTCTCACACTCACTCACTCACACTCACTCACTCACTCTCACACTCACTCTCACACTCACTCACTCTCACACTCACTCACTCACACACTCACTCACTCTCACACTCACTCACTCACTCACTCACTCTCACACTCACTCACTCACTCTCTCTCACACTCACTCTCACACTCACTCACTCTCACTCACTCTCACACTCACTCACTCACTCTCACACTCACTCACTCTCTCTCACACTCACACTCACTCACTCACTCACTCGCTCACTCACTCACTCACTCACTCACTCACTCACTCACTCACTCACTCACACTCACTCACACTCACTCACACTCACACTCTCACTCTCACTCTCACTCTCACACTCTCACACTCTCACACTCACTCACTCACTCACACTCACACTCACTCACACTCACTCTCAAACTCACTCACTCTCACTCTCACTCTCACACTCACTCTCACTCTCACTCACACTCACTCACTCTCACACTCACTCTCACTCTCACTCACTCACTCACTCACTCACTCTCACTCACTCTCACACTCACTCACTCTCACACTCACTCACTGACACACTCACTCACTCTCACTCACTCACTCACTCTCACACTCACTCACTCTCACACTCACTCACTCTCACTCACTCACTCACTCACACACTCTCACACTCACTCACTCTCACACTCACTCACTCACTCACTCACTCACTCACTCACTCACTCTCACACTCTCACACTCTCACATTCACTCACTCACTCACTCTCACACTCACTCACTCTCACACTCACTCACTCACTCACTCACTCACTCACTCACTCACTCTCACACTCTCACACTCTCACATTCACTCACTCACTCACTCTCACACTCACACACTCTCACACTCACTCACTCTCACACTCACTCACTCACTCACTCACTCACTCACTCACTCACTCTCACACTCTCACACTCTCACATTCACTCACTCACTCACTCTCACACTCACTCACTCTCACACTCACTCACTCACACACTCTCACACTCACTCACTCTCACACTCACTCACTCACTCACTCACTCACTCACTCACTCACTCTCACACTCTCACACTCTCACTCACACTCACTCACTCACTCTCACTCTCACTCTCACACTCACTCACACACTCACAACACTCTCACACTCTCACACTCACTCACTCACTCACACACTCTCACTCACTCTCACACTCACTCACTCACTCTCTCTCACACTCACTCTCACACTCACTCACTCACTCACTCACTCACTCACTCTCACACTCACTCACTCTCACACTCACTCACACTCACTCACACTCACACTCTCACTCTCACTCTCACACTATCACACTCTCACACTCAATCACTCACTCACTCACACTCACACTCACACTCACTCACACTCACACTCACTCTCAAACTCACTCACTCTCACTCTCACTCTCACACTCACTCTCACTCTCACTCACACTCACTCACTCTCACTCTCACACTCACACTCACTCACTCTCACACTCACTCACTCTCACTCACTCACTCACTCACTCACTCTCACACTCACTCACTCACTCTCACACTCACACACTCTCACACTCTCACACTCTCACACTCTCACACTCACTCACTCACTCACTCACTCACTCACTCTCACACTCACTCACTCACTCACTCACTCACACTCACTCACTCACTCTCACTCTCACACTCACACACTCACACACTCTCACACTCTCACACTCACTCACTCACTCACTCACTCACTCACTCACACACTCTCACTCACTCTCACTCACTCACTCTCACACTCACTCACTCTCACACTCACTCTCACTCACTCTCACTCACTCTCACACTCACTCACTCTCACACTCACTCACTCACTCTCTCTCACACTCACTCTCACACTCACTCACTCTCACACCCACTCACTCACTCACTCTCACACTCACTCACTCACTCACTCACTCACTCACTCTCACACTCACTCACTCTCTCTCACACTCACTCACTCACTCACTCTCACACTCACTCACTCACTCTCACACTCACTCACTCACTCTCACACTCATTCACTCTCACACTCACTCACACTCACACTCACACTCTCACTCTCTCTCACACTCTCACACTCTCACACTCTCACACTCTCTCACTCTCTCACTCACACTCACTCTCAAACTCACTCACTCTCACTCTCACACTCACTCTCACTCTCACACTCACTCACTCTCACTCTCACACTCACTCTCACTCTCACTCACTCACTCACTCACTCACTCACTCTCACTCACTCTCACACTCACTCACTCTCACACTCACTCACTCACTCACACACTCTCACACTCACTCACTCTCACGCTCACTCACTCACTCTCACTCACTCACTCTCACACTCACTCACTCTCACTCACTCACTCACTCACACACTCTCACACTCACTCACTCTCACACTCTCACACTCACTCACTCACACACTCACACACTCACACACTCTCACACTCACACACTCACACACTCTCACTCACTCACTCTCACTCACTCTCACACTCACTCACTCACTCACTCACTCTCACTCACTCACTCTCACACTCACTCACTCACTCTCACACTCACTCACTCACACTCTCACTCACTCACTCACACTCTCACTCACTCTCACACTCACTCACTCACTCACTCTCACACTCACTCACTCACTCACTCACTCACTCACTCACTCTCACACACTCACTCTCACACTCTCACACTCACACACTCACTCACTCACTCACTCACTCACTCACTCACTCTCACTCACTCTCACACTCACACTCACTCACTCACTCTCACACACTCACACTCACTCACTCACTCTCACTCACTCTCACTCACTCTCACTCACTCACTCTCACACTCACTCACTCACTCACTCACTCTCACACACACTCACTCTCACACACTCACTCTCACTCACTCTCACACTCACTCTCACTCTCACTCACTCACTCACTCACTCACTCTCACTCACTCTCACACTCACTCACTCTCACACTCACTCACTGACACACTCACTCACTCTCACTCACTCACTCACTCTCACACTCACTCACTCTCACACTCACTCACTCTCACTCACTCACTCACTCACACACTCTCACACTCACTCACTCTCACACTCACTCACTCACTCACTCACTCACTCACTCACTCACTCTCACACTCTCACACTCTCACATTCACTCACTCACTCACTCTCACACTCACTCACTCTCACACTCACTCACTCACTCACTCACTCACTCACTCACTCACTCACTCACTCACTCACTCTCACACTCTCACACTCTCACATTCACTCACTCACTCACTCTCACACTCACACACTCTCACACTCACTCACTCTCACACTCACTCACTCACTCACTCACTCACTCACTCACTCACTCTCACACTCTCACACTCTCACATTCACTCACTCACTCACTCTCACACTCACTCACTCTCACACTCACTCACTCACACACTCTCACACTCACTCACTCTCACACTCACTCACTCACTCACTCACTCACTCACTCACTCACTCTCACACTCTCACACTCTCACTCACACTCACTCACTCACTCTCACTCTCACTCTCACACTCACTCACACACTCACAACACTCTCACACTCTCACACTCACTCACTCACTCACTCACTCACACACTCTCACTCACTCTCACACTCACTCACTCACTCTCTCTCACACTCACTCTCACACTCACTCACTCACTCACTCACTCACTCACTCTCACACTCACTCACTCTCACACTCACTCACACTCACTCACACTCACACTCTCACTCTCACTCTCACACTATCACACTCTCACACTCAATCACTCACTCACTCACACTCACACTCACACTCACTCACACTCACACTCACTCTCAAACTCACTCACTCTCACTCTCACTCTCACACTCACTCTCACTCTCACTCACACTCACTCACTCTCACTCTCACACTCACACTCACTCACTCTCACACTCACTCACTCTCACTCACTCACTCACTCACTCACTCTCACACTCACTCACTCACTCTCACACTCACACACTCTCACACTCTCACACTCTCACACTCTCACACTCACTCACTCACTCACTCACTCACTCACTCTCACACTCACTCACTCACTCACTCACTCACACTCACTCACTCACTCTCACTCTCACACTCACACACTCACACACTCTCACACTCTCACACTCACTCACTCACTCACTCACTCACTCACTCACACACTCTCACTCACTCTCACTCACTCACTCTCACACTCACTCACTCTCACACTCACTCTCACTCACTCTCACTCACTCTCACACTCACTCACTCTCACACTCACTCACTCACTCTCTCTCACACTCACTCTCACACTCACTCACTCTCACACCCACTCACTCACTCACTCTCACACTCACTCACTCACTCACTCACTCACTCACTCTCACACTCACTCACTCTCTCTCACACTCACTCACTCACTCACTCTCACACTCACTCACTCACTCTCACACTCACTCACTCACTCTCACACTCATTCACTCTCACACTCACTCACACTCACACTCACACTCTCACTCAATTCAATTCAATTCAGAAAGCTTTATTGGCATGACAAAAAAAATACATTTTGTATTGCCAAAGCATCAAAACAACATAGAAAATGATTTAGAACATTTAGTACACAAAATAATACTGATAGCATAAAACCATAATAATAAAATAAACAAAGATTAATAAATAAAATATAAAGGATTTAGAAAACATCTATGTACAAAACAAAAACAAGCAAAAAACAGACGAACACTGAACTTGGAATTGAACATATACATGTGTGTGGGTCTTAGGCTGTGAGTGAGTGTGTAGGTCTTAGGCTGTGAGTGAGTGTGTGTTTATTGGATGTTTGCTGGTCTCTGGTCGTCCCTCAGGATATGGCAGGATGATACAAATTTTGCAGCTATATTTGAGCATTTGGCTTCTTCGCCAAGAATGAAACGGAGTTTTTGGGTTGGGTTACAGGTGTTAAATTGGGGAAATATTTGATTAATTTTGGGGTAATAGTGGTCTCTGATATGTTCATATTTTGGGCATTCTGTGAGGAAGTGCAGCTCGGTCTCCGTCTCTCCCAGGGTGCAGTGCGGGCAGAGTCTGTCCTCACGGGAGAGCCAGGTCTGTCTGCGCCGGCCCGTCTCTATGGCCAGGCTGTGCTCGCTGAGTCTGTACATCGTCAGGGTTCTCCTGAGTCTCACATCACTCACTGTGCTCAGGTAGTTCGCAACAGTGTACTCTCGATTTAGTGCCGAATAACATTCCAGTTTGTGTTGGTTTTTAATGGTGTTTGTCCAATGGGTGATGTACTTGTCTTGTTCTGTGGTGATAATTTGTGCGGGCCGAATGTGTGTGAGTGTGTGTGTGTGCTGAGGCGAGCTGATCTCTGCAGGAGAGAGCCCAGTCAGTCTCAGCACCCGCTGGCACAGGGGACTCCTCGCTACGCTCAGCTCTTGGTGTTGTAGGGCTTTGTAATGGTATGTGTTGGGGTCGCTTGTTTTTAGGTGTTTCCAGAATTTGATGGCTCTTTTTTGGATGTTTAGAAGGAGAGGGTATTGGCCTAATTCTGCCCTGCATCCGTTGTTTGGTGTTTTCCTTTGGACTTTGAGAATTCGTTTACAGAAATCTAAATGTAGAGTTTCAATCGGATTTTTTTCCCAATTTAAAAAATCAAATTTGATAGAAGGACCCCACACTTCACTGCCATATAAAACAATTGGTTCAATTATTGATTTGAAAAGTTTGAGCCAAATTTGGATTGGGATGTCAATTTTGATGGATCTTTTTATGGCATAGAAAGCCCTTTGAGCTTTCTCTTTGAGTTCATTCACAGCCAAAGTAAAGTTGCCAGTTGGAGTTATTTTCAGGCCGAGGTAGGTGTATGTTTTTGTGCTCTCAATGGTTCTGTGTGATAGTGTGAATGTGTGTGTTGGTCCCTGAGATCTGGAGCGTTTCTGGAACATCATGACTCTAGTTTTCTGGAGGTTGACGGTCAGGGCCCAGGACTGACAGTAATCCTCCAGCAGATCCAGGCTGTCCTGAAGCCCCTCTTTAGTGGGCGATAGGAGGACCAGGTCGTCTGCGTAGAGAAGACACTTGATCTCGGTGTCGTGTAGAGTGAGACCTTGAAAGGGAGCATGTTCTAATATATAGGCTAATTGGTTGATGTAAATGTTGAAGAGGGTGGGGCTTAAACTGCAGCCCTGTCTCACTCCGCGCCCCTGGGGGAAAAACTTGGTTCTTTGGTTTCCAATTTTAACAGCGCATTGGCTGGCTGTGTACATCGATTTGATCAAATCATAGAATTTCCCCCCTATTCCACTGTCGATGAGTTTTAGGTATAGTCCTTCATGCCAGATTGAATCAAAGGCTTTCTTGAAATCAATAAAACAAGCAAAAATTTGTTCTTTGTTTTGATGTACATATTTGTCAATTAGTGTTTGTAATGTAAAAATGTGGTCGGATGTGCGACATTTTGGAAGAAAGCCAATTTGGCATTTACTCAAGGCATTGTGCTTCATAAGGAAGTCTGAAAGTCTGGAGTTTAAGACGCTGCAGAGGACCTTCCCCAGGTTACTGTTCACACAGATGCCTCGGTAGTTGTTGGGGTCTAATTTGTCTCCGTTCTTGTGGATGGGGCTGATGAGGCCCTTGTTCCAGATCTCAGGGAAGAACCCTACACACAGAACATCATTGAACAGTTTCAGCATGGCCAGTCTGAAGCTTCGGTCTGTGTGTTTCAGCATCTCGTTCAGGATGCTGTCGACACCACAGGCCTTCTTGGGCTCAAGGACTCCTAATTTTTCTTCCAATTCTTTCATTGTTATGGGGAAATCTAAAGGGTTTTGATTTTCTTTAATTGATCTTTCCAAATTGTCTAGTTTATTAATCATTTCATTTTGTTTATAATTTTGAATTTCAGTTGGGCTGTATAGTTCTTGGAAGTGGTTTTTCCACTTCTCCCCGTCTTGGATTGCCAGAACTTCTCGATTTGGTTTGTATAACAATTTCCATTTATCCCAAAATTTGTGTGAGTTTATAGATTTTTTAATTTCTTCAAACTGGCTTTGCAGAAACTGTGCTTTTTTCCGCCGGAGTGTGGCTTTATATAGTTTTAATGCCTCACAGTAAAGAAGGCGGAGGTCCGAATTATCTGGTTGTCTGTGTTTTTGGTTTGATAAATTTCTTAGGTTTTTTCTCAGAGCCTTACAGTCCAAATCAAACCATTTGTCTGTATCTAAATATTTTTTCTTTGGTTTAACAATTGACAAATTACTTTTTTGTGCTGTTTTGTAGAATATGTTGTTTAGATCTTGTACTTCCTGATTGATGCCGAATTGGTTTTTAGGGTATTCCTGTATTTGGAATGAATGTATGAGGGACTGTATTTCTGGAGATTCAATGGCAGTGCTGTAATTAGTGCCACTGTTTTCAGTCCATTTGAAAGACATTAATTTGCTCATTTGATATGGAGTCTTAATTGGTTTGGGTGCTGTTTCAGATTGCTTTATATAGAGGGTGATTTGGCTGTGGTCTGAGAAAGGTTTTAAGGGTTTGACTGTGAATGCTCTCAAAGAGGACAGGTCTAGATCTGTGATGGCATAGTCTACAGTGCTGTTACCAAGAGCTGAGCTGTAGGTGTATCGGCCGAGCGAGTCTCCTCGCAGTCTTCCGTTGACGATGTACAGAGCCAGGCCTCGGCAGAGCTGCAGGAGCTGCCGTCCGTGAGCGTTCACGGTTTCATCACAGTTTTGCCTGCTAGGGTAAGAAGGGTACAGGTCGTTATTGCCAGTGATGAATCTGGTACCGTGCGATTCTAAGAAATCTAATTCTTCTCCTGTTCTGGCGTTTAAATCACCCATAAGCAGCACATTTCCCTGGGCCTGGAAATGGCTGATTTCTCTCTCTATGTTTTGGAAAGTTTCCTCTTGGAAATACGGAGACTCGAGGGGAGGAATGTAAATTGCACAAAGGAAAACCGGCTTAGATGCTGATATCATTCCTTTTTGTATTTTTAGCCACAGGTGGTGCTGTTCTCTTTTGATTAATTCTATGGCCAGTTCAGATTTGATCCATATGATCATCCCTCCTGAGTCTCTCCCTTGTGTGACTGATGTGAGCTTTACTGATGGTAGTATTATTTCTCTGTATCCTGAGGGACAGCCAGTGAACGCATCTCCTCTACACCAGGTTTCCTGTAAGACGATGACATCTAGGTCTTGAAGTTCTTTCATAAAATCTGAATTTCTACTTTTTAGGCCAAAGACTGAGGAGTTTAGACCTTGAATATTCCACGTAGAAAAACTAAGTGATTTCATCATAGAAAGTAATGTGTATGGTTTGTTTGCTATTTTGAGAAAAGAGAAATGATGCAAAATAGATTAGTTTAAAACAATGAATGATGGAAGTAAAGTTATGTCAGGAACTCAAAATATTTACAATTCCATATTAAATGTACATTAATACCACAGACTTAGGTAGGTGTGTTTTTTTTTTTTTTTTTTTTTTTTTACCACTGTCCACTGTGTGTTAGTAGGTGAGAGCAGATGATACTCAGCATGTGTTGTATGTCGTGGAGTTCAGTGTTGGCTCGGCCTGCTCCTCCGCTGACAGCTTGGGCGTAGCTCAGTCTGCTAGGCTGGGCCGGGCTCTGCTGAGGACAGGCTTCAGCTGCTGGAGCTGTGGGGCTGTTGTAGGACAGTCTGTAGGGGTCCTGTCTGGGTGCTGGTGCTCGGTGTGGTGCTCCGGGCGGGGCTCTGGGTGGTGCTCCGGGGGGTGCTCCGGGCGGGGCTCTGGGTGGGGCTCTAGATGAGCTGTGGGCTGGGATGTAGTTTGCTGGAGTGTGTCTCGATGGGTTGGCTGGGTTCGGGCTGGTTCTGCTCCACCTGGGGCTGGTCTGGTTGGTCCTGTTTAGAGTGACATCTTTGAGTCTCTTTGCAAGGATGTGTACCAGGTTCTTATAAAGGTGGACGTGGTCGTATAGACATTCAGTGTCCAGGTCTGGATGATGGGCCAAGTAGACGTTGGGCAGGAGGGCACAGTGTCTAGAGATGCTGGAATTAATTTTATTGATTGTGTTGGGATGGAAATCTCTCCTATGGAGTAGAGTGGACAGGATGATTTTGGAGTTGGGGAAAGTTTGTCTAGCTTTTTCCACGACAGCTCTGAGGGAGTCAGACACTCGGTCCTGCTGGCTCCGCAGGTCGTTGGTGCCCGTGTGGATGATGATGTGGCTGGGCCGGCCTAGCTGGGACTCTGTCAGGAGCTCCAGGGCTTTGTCAGTGGTGGGACACCAGAATTTAACTGCTCTGTGTTGGGGGAAAAGTTTCTTTACATCGATGAATTTGCCGTTTGAATCGATGAGTAGAGCTATTTCAGGTTCCTCTGTGCTGGTTGGTGCTGGGCTGCTGGGAGACGAGGGCTGGTGCTGCTGTGCTGAGGAGCCTGACACGGGGCACTGTGATGGCTGTGAGCGGTCTGGGTCGGGTCTCTCAGCGCTGACGGGTGGGTGTTGACTCCCTGTGTTCGGTGACTCTGGGGTGGAGGGCAGTGTTGGAGCTCTGTGGGTCTGCTCTGGTTCTTCTCTGGCCAGGAGGAGCTCTCTCAGCTGCTCTCTCAGGGTCTGGATCTCACTGCTCTGCTGCTCTCTCTCCTCCTGTATCTCTCTCAGCTGCTCTCTCAGGGCCTGGATCTCACTGCTCTGCTGCTCTCTCTCCTCCTGTATCTCTCTCAGCTGCTGCCTCATCTCTGCTGTGGACTGTTCTCTGTCCTCCAGCTGTAGTCTCAGTGCGGTCAGCTCACACTGATAGCTGTCCTTCTCTGTCTGAAGCTTTCTCGTCTGCTGTGTGAGGGCTGACAGTCTCTGTGTTAAGTGCTCGATGTTCTGCTGGAGTTCAGTATGAGCTGCACATGTGTCTGACTGCTGCTGTCTCAGCACAGTTTCTCTGAGCTCCACCATCTCCATCTCCAGCTTGGTGAAGTGCTCCTGTAGGAGAGGGATGGCTTTGAGCAGGGAGGGTGAGGTGTGCTCAACAGTTTCTGCAGGAGTGGATCTGAGATCTGAGGTGCTGTTCGGTGGATTCTGCTCAGATGACACTCTCTCTCACACTCTCACACTCTCACACTCTCACACTCTCTCACTCTCTCACTCACACTCACTCTCAAACTCACTCACTCTCACTCTCACACTCACTCTCACTCTCACACTCACTCACTCTCACTCTCACACTCACTCTCACTCTCACTCACTCACTCACTCACTCACTCACTCTCACTCACTCTCACACTCACTCACTCTCACACTCACTCACTCACTCACACACTCTCACACTCACTCACTCTCACGCTCACTCACTCACTCTCACTCACTCACTCTCACACTCACTCACTCTCACTCACTCACTCACTCACACACTCTCACACTCACTCACTCTCACACTCTCACACTCACTCACTCACACACTCACACACTCACACACTCTCACACTCACACACTCACACACTCTCACTCACTCACTCTCACTCACTCTCACACTCACTCACTCACTCACTCACTCTCACTCACTCACTCTCACACTCACTCACTCACTCTCACACTCACTCACTCACACTCTCACTCACTCACTCACACTCTCACTCACTCTCACACTCACTCACTCACTCACTCTCACACTCACTCACTCACTCACTCACTCACTCACTCACTCTCACACACTCACTCTCACACTCTCACACTCACACACTCACTCACTCACTCACTCACTCACTCACTCACTCTCACTCACTCTCACACTCACACTCACTCACTCACTCTCACACACTCACACTCACTCACTCACTCTCACTCACTCTCACTCACTCTCACTCACTCACTCTCACACTCACTCACTCACTCACTCACTCTCACACACACTCACTCTCACACACTCACTCTCACACTCACTCTCACACTCACTCTCACACTCACTCACTCACTCACTCACTCACACTCTCACTCACACTCTCACTCACTCACACTCACTCACTCACACTCACTCACTCACTCACTCTCACACACTCACTCACTCACTCACTCACTCTCACACTCACTCACTCACTCACTCACTCACTTACTTATTCTCACACTCACTCACTCACTCTCACACACTCACTCTCACACACTCACTCTCACTCACTCTCTCTCACACTCACTCACTCACTCACTCACTCACTCACACACTCTCACTCACTCTCACTCACTCTCACACTCACTCACTCACTCACACACTCTCACTCACTCTCACTCACTCTCACACTCACTCACTCTCACTCACTCTCACACTCACTCACTCACTCTCACACTCACTCACTCTCACACTCACTCACTCACTCACTCACTCTCACACTCACTCACTCACTCACTCACTCTCACACTCACTCACTCTCTCTCACACTCACTCACTCACTCACTCTCTCACTCACTCACTCTCACACTCACTCACTCACTCTCACACTCACTCACACTCTCACACTCACTCACACTCACTCACTCTCACTCTCACACTCACTCTCACTCTCACTCTCACTCTCACTCTCACTCTCACTCTCACACTCACTCACACTCACTCACTCTCACACTCACTCACTCACACTCACTCACACTCACTCACTCACACTCACTCACTCACTCTCACTCTCACATTCACTCTCACTCTCACTCTCACTCACTCACTCTCACTCTCTCACTCACTCACTCACTCTCACACTCACTCACTCACACACTCTCACACTCTCACACTCACTCACTCACTCACTCACTCACTCACTCTCACACTCACTCTCACACTCTCACACTCTCACACTCACTCACTCTCACTCTCACACTCACTCTCACTCTCACACTCACTCTCACTCTCACACTCTCTCACTCACTCTCACACTCTCACACTCACTCACACTCACTCACTCTCACTCTCACACTCACTCTCACTCTCACTCTCACTCTCACACTCACTCACACTCACTCACTCACACTCACTCTCACACTCACTCACTCACACTCACTCACACTCACTCACTCTCACACTCACTCACACTCACTCACTCTCACTCTCACACTCACTCTCACTCTCATTCACTCTCACTCTCACACTCACTCACTCACTCTCACTCTCTCACTCACTCTCACACTCACTCACTCACTCACACACTCTCACACTCTCACACTCTCACACTCACTCACTCACTCACTCACTCACTCACTCTCACACTCACTCACTCACTCACTCTCACACACACACACTCACTCACTTACTCACTCACTCACTCTCACACTCTCACACTCACTCTCACTCACTCACTCTCACACTCACTCACTCTCACACACACTCACTCACTCTCACACTCACTCACTCACTCACTCACTCTCACACACTCACACTCACTCACTCTCACACTCACTCACTCACTCACTCACTCACTCACACTCTCACTCACTCACTCACTCACTCACTCACTCTCACACACTCACTCTCACACACTCACTCTCACACACTCACTCTCACACACTCACTCACACTCACTCACTCACACTCACTCACTCACTCACTCACTCACTCACTCACTCACTCACTCACTCACTCTCACACACTCACTCTCACTCACTCACACTCACTCACTCACTCACTCACTCACTCTTACACTGTATAGACATGTCAGGATCAAACTTGGTATCATTTTACAATAAGGTCTCAAATTCATGATCAAGCAATATTTTCTAACAGCACTTATTAAGCTTTGTTAATGTTAGTTGTATATTCTCACCTGACACCATAATCAGTGTTTAGTTCAAGGACTCAGGGTTAGGGTTAGTGTGTGAATGTGTGAGTGACTGACCTCGGCCTGAAAGCCCTCCACCAGAATGGCCACCAGGAGGTTAAACAGCACATAGTTCCCGAACGTCATCAGAGCCACGAAATACAGAGCGGCCAGAGGAGACGTGGAGGCCATGCCGTTATACAGCACCACATTCCAGTCCTCCTGCGTCAGGATCTACACACACACACACACATACACATACACGTGAGGAGAGATTCATGTCTCTGTGTGTGTGTGTGTGTGTGTGTGAGTGAGTGAGTGAGTGAGTGAGTGAGTGAGTGAGTGAGCGAGCGAGCGAGTGAGTGAGTGTGTGAGTGAGTGAGTGAGTGAGTGAGTGTGAGGCTGCGTCATAATACCTCCGCTTACCCTAGATTTCTGCCCTAACCCTTGTTTTTGCGCGTTCTCGTGTAGGGGTAGGGTGTCCCAATACTCCAAAGAGCAAGGGGGAGTCCTATTCTCCCCTTAAAATCAACCCTCAAAACATAGTGCGGTCTGATGCAGGCTTAAAACGAAGTGGAAGATGAAATTACCCAGGATACCTTGCGAACTCAGCGAGCCGGTCAAATTTTTCAACTAAGATGGCGGACACCGCTGGAAAGGAACAATTGAATTTTAAGTATATTTTCACAAATACGCATGTTAAAATGTCGAAATATGTTGGAATATGTTAGTTTGATGCACATCCAATGGACTGTTGAGTTTTCAACACTAATGTTAGAAAATATTTCACGAAGCTATCTGACGATGTTCATATGATATCTGCCGAGTGCTTCAAAAGAGACTGCCAATCAAATATACATCTGATCTGGGTAGTTAATCTAATTTTATTTTCGATTTTGGCTACCAAGGATTATAAAAAGAAGATATGTGAGGTAAAATTATTAAAAACTAGCCGCGTTCGTCTAGCGCATCATCTTTCCCTTCACAGCGCGCTGTCATTTCTCTCTAAACCCAAACTAACGTCAGAATCAGCACTGTGCACAATCGGTGATTGTTGTAAAGTGCAGTGTCTGCGGTTTCTAAATTGCGGGACGTTGTTGGTGGTAAAAACAGCTACTAAAAGCACAATGATCCGCCCAAGAGACGGTTGGTTCCCGTGAGTGAGTGAGTGAGTGAGTGTGAGAGTGAGTGAGTGAGTGAGTGAGTGAGTGAGTGAGTGAGTGTGAGAGTGAGTGAGTGAGTGAGTGAGTGAGTGAGTGAGTGAGTGAGTGAGTGAGTGAGTGAGTGAGTGAGTGAGTGAGTGAGTGAGTGAGTGTGAGAGTGAGTGAGTGTGAGAGTGAGTGAGTGAGTGAGTGAGTGAGTGAGTGAGTGAGTGAGTGAGTGAGTGAGTGAGTGAGTGAGTGTGAGAGTGAGTGAGTGAGTGTGAGAGTGAGTGAGTGAGTGTGAGAGTGAGTGAGTGAGTGAGTGAGTGAGTGAGTGAGTGAGTGAGTGAGTGAGTGAGTGAGTGTGAGAGTGAGTGAGTGAGTGTGAGAGTGAGTGAGTGAGTGAGTGAGTGAGTGAGTGAGTGAGTGAGTGTGTGAGTGAGTGAGTGAGTGAGTGAGTGAGTGAGTGAGTGAGTGAGTGTGTGAGTGAGTGAGTGAGTGAGTGAGTGAGTGAGTGAGTGAGTGAGTGAGTGAGTGAGTGAGTGAGTGAGTGAGTGACTGAGTGAGTGAGTGACTGAGTGAGTGAGTGACTGAGTGAGTGAGTGTTACTACTATGTCACTCTCTATACCTGAAACACAGTGACGATCGCCCACAGCAGAGAGTCAAAGTTCTTCCGGTCTGGGACTGTGTCTCCAGTGTCGGTCTTCAGACTGAACTTACAGCCGAATATATGCATTCCCAGAATACTAGATAGAGATAGAGATAGAGAGAGAGACACACAAAAATCCTTTATGTTACTAGAAAGACTGATTTCAGGTCAGTCCCTCACTTTCTCACTATTTCTCTGTTGTTTTCCAGCACGAGAATCTAAACATTCTAACATCAAGATACATTTACTGAAGAAGGAAAATAACTGAAGATATGAAGTCAGATATTTACATGACAAGACAAACCTATTCACTCTCGTTTACATGCAATTTTGTGCTTTCATTATTCTGATTATTCGTTAAGAATTATGGCTATTTGTACCGCATTATTCACATATGCACAGCACAAATGATGAACACACATACGTGTGTCCGGACACCGTTTTAATCTACTTAAGTCAATTTAAACACATTTCTATTAATGTATTTGTTTTTTGTTTTTTTCGCTTAAGCGCCTAAAGTGTGTCCAATACGATGTTTTCGTCCATCGATACACTGCATTATATTCATGGCATGCAATGTTGTCAACATGAACTCTTCATGACCCCTAAAATCTGATGCTGTTTATGAGTCTGTGCATGAAAACATCATCCATGTCCGTCACAAACACACAATTATGTCAATATTGCCTAAATCTTATAAATCTTATTATGTGGTGCATGTAAACACTGTCAAGGACGTCTCTTCAGTTGCATGTCTCAAAATGCCCTTGAAGAGGGAAACACACACACACACACACACACAGACACACACACACACACACACACAGATTCACGTTTTTGAACTTTACACGGAGATGATCACGTTTTTCAAAAATGTTCATATCTTGCACTTTGGAACCTGTTTCAAAGTTTGCGTAAATGAAGGTGACTTGACTTGAGGTGACACACACACACACACACACACACACCTGAAGATGAAGATGAAGAGCATGAGGAGCATGCAGAACGTGGCCACGTTGTCCATAGTCTTCATCAGAACCACCAGTTGTCTGCGCAGTGCCGGCATGAACCGAACCAGCTTTAACACACGCAGCAACCGGAACGTCCTCAGCACCGACAGACCGCCGTCAGACTGACCCACGATCTCACACACACTGCACACACACACACACACAGAGAGGGAGAGAGAGATGGAAGTAATTGTGATGCTTGTGCTTTGGTTCAAGCACTTCTAATCTTCCATAAAAAAGAACATTGCTAAAAACAGTATTATCTTTCCTTGTTGATACAAACAAAGATTGAAAGATGAGTTGAGTTGAGTTCAGTATGATTTCTTTTAAAGAAATTACTACTTTTATTCAGCAAGAAAACATTAAACTGACCAAAAGTGACAGTAAATATATTTATCATGTCTGTTTGTATTTCAAATAAATGCTGTTCTTTTCATCAAAGAATCCGGAAAAACAAATGTATGACGATTTCCACAAAAATATGAAGCAGCACAACGGTTTTAAACTTTTTCCACAACTTGTACACACAGATTGGTGTGTTTAAATGCAGCGCAGTGGGTGTTTCACTGTACCTGATGATGACGATGATTCCATCAAAGATGTTGTAGGGATTGCGCAGGTACTGAAAGCCACCGAACGCCGTGAGCTTCAGGATCATCTCCAGAGCAAACATACTGGTGAAGACGATGTTACAGATCTCCAGAACATTAGTGAGCTCGTCTGGCTGGACACACACACACACACACAGAGAGAGAGAGAGAACGAGAGCATGAAACACACCATTAACTGAAGTAATGAACAGAACCAATGAAGAGACAGAGACTCATCAGCTGAAAGAACAGAAGCAAATATCAGCCGATATCCTCAGGTTTGTGATGTCTAGTGCTGGTTCTGAGCTTTAGCTTTAGCTTACATCATAATGTACATCCAGCCGGCCGTCATCTCAGAATAAACCCGACAGGGAGATCAGGATCAGGTCTTCATCAGCCTCACACACACACACACCTGAAGGGGTTTATTCTGAGATCACACACACACACACACACACACACACACACAGCTGAAGGGGTTTATTCTGAGATCACACACACACACACACACACACACACAGCTGAAGGGGTTTATTCTGAGATCTCACACACACACACACACACACACCTGAAGGGGTTTATTCTGAGATAACAACCGGCTGGATGTACATTATCCCGTTTATTACACGGATACTTGACACATCACTAAATAATTAGACACGAAATATTGATCTGAGTCGAAATATTTTATTATTTCTTTAAACGCAAAGCTTGTGCGGAGAGAGTAGTTTCAGCGGCGAGTTTAAACTAATAATATACCGCTGGATGTATGATTGACGAATCAGAATCAAGTATTCCATAGAGCCGTGTAATAAGTCTATATAAAAACCTTTGTTGTGTGTGTGTGTGTGTGTGTGACCTGCTCATGGTGCTCGATGCCCATGCTGATGGTGTTGATGAGGATGGCCACCATGATTCCTCTGTTGAAGTATTTACTCTCCACGATGCCCCACAGTTTGACCCTCGTCTCCGCCCACAGCTCTTGGCTCCACCCCCGACACGCCCCCTTCTCCTCTGCTGCCTCCTCCTCTGTCTCCTGATTGGCTGCTGATGCGGGAGGTGTGGCTCCATCTGCGGTGCAGTGAGAGAAGTGCTCAGAGACCCCTTACAGAAGTGATTATAATGTTCAATATACTGCAATATATGCATTGACCATGTATTACTATATATTAATACATTTAAAATATTAATAAATGAAGACAAAAATATTCCTTATGTATTATTCAATATATTGTAACAATATATTATTCAGTATATTTTCAAACATACTGTTATATCTTTTAATTTATTGATCATTCATATACTGGGAAATATATGTTCTTTTCGTGAGGGTCTCTACACACTCCACCATGTGACTCTCCTCTTCTCACCCTGTGGCTGGAGGCTGTTTCTCCCTCCGTTGGCGTGTGTTTTCTGCAGTGTGTGTGTTCGGCAGAGCGCTCTGAGGAGCGCGGCGAGGCGGCGGCGAGTCTTGCGGAGCACGTGGCAGACGAGCTGGAAGAGCTCCTCGTAGCAGTCGCCGGGTTCGGCCCGCGAGGCCAGTGTGCTGGAGGACAGACAGGCGTCTCGCTGCTCCTGCATCAGCTGGTGCTCGCGCTGCTTCGTCTCCGAGAACTGAGTCGCTATGACGACCAGACACAGGTTTATCATGAAGAAAGAGCCCACCTGTGGAGTTAGGCAGAGATGCAGAGAGAAAGACAGTCAAAACACACACCTGTCTCACTGCAGACACAGACCTGTCTCACTGCAAACGCCACTCTCACTGCAAACACACACCTGTCTCACTGCAAACACACACCTGTCTCACTGCAAACGCCACTCTCACTGCAAACACACACCTATCTCACTGCAAACACACACCTATCTCACTGCACACACACACCTGTCTCACTGCAAACACACACCTGTCTCACTGCAAACACACGCCACTCTCACTGCAAACACACACCTGTCTCACTGCAAACACACACCTATCTCACTGCAAACACACACCTATCTCACTGCAAACACACACCTGTCTCACTGCACACACAGACCTGTCTCACTGCAAATGCCACTCTCACTGCAAACACACACCTGTCTCACTGCAAACACACACCTATCTCACTGCAAACACACACCTGTCTCACTGCAAACACACACTTGTCTCACTGCAAACGCCACTCTCACTGCAAACACACACCTGTCTCACTGCAAACACACACTTGTCTCACTGCAAACGCCACTCTCACTGCAAACACACACCTGTCTCACTGCAAACACACACCTGTCTCACTGCAAACACACACCTGTCTCACTGCAAACACACACCTGTCTCACTGCAAACACACACCTGTCTCACTGCAAACACACGCCTGTCTCACTGCAAACGCCACTCTCACTGCAAACACACACCTATCTCACTGCAAACACACACCTATCTCACTGCACACACACACCTGTCTCACTGCAAACACACACCTATCTCACTGCAAACACACGCCACTCTCACTGCAAACACACACCTATCTCACTGCAAACACACACCTGTCTCACTGCAAACACACACCTATCTCACTGCAAACACACACCTATCTCACTGCAAACACACACCTGTCTCACTGCACACACAGACCTGTCTCACTGCAAATGCCACTCTCACTGCAAACACACACCTGTCTCACTGCAAACACACACCTATCTCACTGCAAACACACACCTGTCTCACTGCAAACACACACTTGTCTCACTGCAAACGCCACTCTCACTGCAAACACACACCTGTCTCACTGCAAACACACACTTGTCTCACTGCAAACGCCACTCTCACTGCAAACACACACCTGTCTCACTGCAAACACACACCTGTCTCACTGCAAACACACACCTGTCTCACTGCAAACACACACCTGTCTCACTGCAAACGCCACTCTCACTGCAAACACACACCTGTCTCACTGCAAACGCCACTCTCACTGCAAACACACACCTGTCTCACTGCAAACACACACTTGTCTCACTGCAAACGCCACTCTCACTGCAAACACACACCTGTCTCACTGCAAACACACACCTGTCTCACTACAAACGCCACTCTCACTGCAAACACACACCTGTCTCACTGCAAACACACACCTATCTCACTGCAAACACACACCTATCTCACTGCAAACACACACCTATCTCACTGCAAACACACACCTGTCTCACTGCAAACACACAGACCTGTCTCACTGCAAACGCCACTCTCACTGCAAACACACACCTGTCTCACTGCAAACACACACCTATGTCACTGCAAACACACACCTGTCTCACTGCAAACACACACCTGTCTCACTGCAAACGCCACTCTCACTGCAAACACACACCTATCTCACTGCACACACACACCTGTCTCACTGCAAACACACACCTATCTCACTGCAAACACACACCTATCTCACTGCAAACACACACCTGTCTCACTGCACACACAGACCTGTCTCACTGCAAACGCCACTCTCACTGCAAACACACACCTGTCTCACTGCAAACAGACACCTATCTCACTGCAAACACACACCTGTCTCACTGCAAACACACACTTGTCTCACTGCAAACGCCACTCTCACTGCAAACACACACCTGTCTCACTGCAAACACACACTTGTCTCACTGCAAACGCCACTCTCACTGCAAACACACACCTATCTCACTGCAAACACACACCTATCTCACTGCAAACACACACCTATCTCACTGCAAACACACACCTATCTCACTGCAAACACACACCTATCTCACTGCAAACACACACCTATCTCACTGCAAACACACACCTATCTCACTCCAAACACACACCTATCTCACTGCAAACACACACCTAACTCACTGCAAACACACACCTATCTCACTGCAAACACACACCTGTCTCGCTGCAATTACCACTCTCACTGCAAACACACACCTATCTCACTGCAAACACACACCTAACTCACTGCAAACACACACCTATCTCACTGCAAACACACACCTGTCTCACTGCAAACACACACCTAACTCACTGCAAACACACACCTATCTCACTGCAAACACACACCTGTCTCACTGCAAACACACACCTGTCTCACTGCAAACACACACCTATCTCACTGCAAACACACACCTGTCTCACTGCAAACACACACCTATCTCACTGCAAACACACACCTATCTCACTGCAAACACACACCTATCTCACTGCAAACACACACCTGTCTCACTGCAAACACCACTCTCACTGCAAACACACACCTGTCTCACTGCAAACACACACCTATCTCACTGCAAACACACACCTATCTCACTGCAAACACACACCTACTGCAAACACACACCTATCTCACTACAAACACACACCTATCTCACTGCAAACGCCACTCTCACTGCAAACGCCACTCTCACTGCAAACACACACCTATCTCACTGCAAACACACACCTATCTCACTGCAAACACACACCTGTCTCACTGCAAACGCCACTCTCACTGCAAACACACACCTATCTCACTGCAAACACACACCTATCTCACTGCAAACGCCACTCTCACTGCAAACACACACCTATCTCACTGCAAACACACACCTGTCTCACTGCAAACACACACCTGTCTCACTGCAAACACACACCTATCTCACTCCAAACGCCACTCTCACTGCAAACACACACCTATCTCACTGCAAACACCACTCTCACTGCAAACACACACCTGTCTCACTGCAAACACACACCTATC
This sequence comes from Rhinichthys osculus, assembly GCA_029959095.1. Classification (NCBI taxonomy): domain Eukaryota; kingdom Metazoa; phylum Chordata; class Actinopteri; order Cypriniformes; family Leuciscidae; genus Rhinichthys; species Rhinichthys osculus. The sequence continues at coordinate 44,495,968 of JARWKJ010000010.1, read as the reverse complement.
TCACTGCAAACACCACTCTCACTGCAAACACACACCTATCTCACTGCAAACACACACCTATCTCACTGCAAACACACACCTGTCTCACCGCAAACACACACCTGTCTCACTGCAAACACACACCTATCTCACTGCAAACGCCACTCTCACTGCAAACACACACCTGTCTCACTGCAAACACATACCTGTCTCACTGCAAACACACACCTATCTCACTGCAAACGCCACTCTCACTGCAAACACACACCTATCTCACTGCAAACACACACCTGTCTCACTGCAAACACACACCTGTCTCACTGCAAACACACCTATCTCACTGCAAACGCCACTCTCACTGCAAACACACACCTATCTCACTGCAAAAACAACACTCTCACTGCAAACACACACCTATCTCACTGCAAACACACACCTATCTCACTGCAAACACACACCTATCTCATTGCAAACACACACCTGTCTCACTGCAAACACACACCTGTCTCACTGCAAACACACACCTATCTCACTGCAAACGCCACTCTCACTACAAACACACACCTATCTCACTGCAAACACACACCTGTCTCACTGCAAACACACACCTGTCTCACTGCAAACACACACCTATCTCACTGCAAACACACACCTATCTCACTGCAAACGCCACTCTCACTGCAAACACACACCTGTCTCACTGCAAACACAGACCTATCTCACTGCAAACGCCACTCTCACTGCAAACACACACCTATCTCACTGCAAACACACACCTATCTCACTGCAAACACACACCTATCTCACTGCAAACACACACCTGTCTCACTGCAAACACACACCTATCTCACTGCAAACACACACCTGTCTCACTGCAAACACACACCTGTCTCACTGCAAACACACACCTATCTCACTGCAAACACACACCTGTCTCACTGCAAACACACACTTATCTCACTGCAAACACACACCTGTCTCACAACAAACACACACCTGTCTCACTGCAAACACACACCTGTCTCACTGCAAACACACACCTATCTCACTGCAAACACACACCTGTCTCACTGCAAACACACACCTGTCTCACTGCAAACACACACCTATCTCACTGCAAACACACACCTATCTCACTGCAAACGCACACCTATCTCACTGTAAACACACACCTATCTCACTGCAAACACACGCCACTCTCACTGCAAACACACACCTATCTCACTGCAAACACACACCTGTCTCACTGCAAACACACACCTGTCTCACTGCAAACACACACCTATCTCACTGCAAACGCCACTCTCACTACAAACACACACCTATCTCACTGCAAACACACACCTGTCTCACTGCAAACACACACCTGTCTCACTGCAAACACACACCTATCTCACTGCAAACACACACCTATCTCACTGCAAACGCCACTCTCACTGCAAACACACACCTGTCTCACTGCAAACACACACCTATCTCACTGCAAACGCCACTCTCACTGCAAACACACACCTATCTCACTGCAAACACACACCTATCTCACTGCAAACACACACCTATCTCACTGCAAACACACACCTATCTCACTGTAAACACACACCTATCTCACTGCAAACACACGCCACTCTCACTGCAAACACACACCTATCTCACTGCAAACACACACCTATCTCACTGCAAACACACACCTATCTCACTGCAAACACACGCCACTCTCACTGCAAACACACACCTATCTCACTGCAAACACACACCTATCTCACTGCAAACACACACCTGTCTCACTGCAAACACACACCTGTCTCACTGCAAACACACACCTATCTCACTGCAAACACACACCTATCTCACTGCAAACACACACCTATCTCACTGCAAACACACACCTGTCTCACTGCAAACACACACCTATCTCACTGGAAACACACACCTGTCTCACTGCAAACACACACCTGTCTCACTGCAAACACACACCTGTCTCACTGCAAACACACACCTGTCTCACTGCAAACACACACCTGTCTCACTGCAAACACACACCTGTCTCACTGCAAACACACACCTTAGTTAATTAGTTGGTTAAGAATATCAGACAGGCAATATCAGCAAAATGAATCATCATCAGCGTGTCAAATAAAACAATGTATTTTGCTCTTTTAGAACAGACTCATAAATCTGTGTGAGATTGAGTGTGTGTGTGTGTGTGTGTGTGTGTGTGTGTGTGTGTGTACTTACAATAATCAGCAGAATAAAATAGATGAAGTTGTAGAATGAGTGAGCGTCCATGACGTAATACATGATTTCCACCCAGCCCTCCAGAGTAATAACCTAAACACACCATCATTAGCAGAAAAACACTTTATACAGTTCTCTGGGAATAGATTTCTTTTCCAATAAGTTCAAATTTGGCACAAAGCACATCAATCACATCATACGAGCTGCAAAGCTCTGCAGTCTCCCAGGAGAAAATACCTGAAAAATAACGATCCAGGCGTATCCGATGTTGTCGAAGTTGATGGCTCCTTTGTGCGGGTTCCTGTGTCCAGTGTGGCAGTGTGTATAGTAGCGGTTCCAGTTGACGCAGAGTCCGGGTACGAAGGCGCTGGCGTTGATGAAGGGTTCGGTCACGAGACCCAGAGCCTGATGATGCAGGAGATCCTCCACGTCCAGACAGCACTGGTGTCCCGAGACACGGCGAGCCGGAACGTCTCCACACGACATGATCCCGTTATCCTGAGGCAGAGAGCAGATGAAGGGCCGCTCGTCTTCCTCGTCGGGAGAGTAATACGGGGCGGGTAGTGCCACACCTGTAGAGCTGAGAGAAACAACACACAGTCGAACACGGGATGTGTGCAAAACCTAGGAAGCACCCTAACCAGCTTAGGCCATCACAAGTGCCTGATCTGAACACTCTACACAGGAGACGCGCGTCAGAGACTCTACCAGTCTGGTTCCGGATCGGTAAGATTTTTTATGTTTTTAAAAGAAGTCTCTTCTGCTTCACCAAGATACTTTGAAGAACGATTGGAACTTTGGCACCATTGACTTCCATAGTGGGCGGCAGTGGCTCAGTGGTTTATGTAGGTTGTCTACAAACCGGAAGGTTGGTGGTTCAATCCCCAGTTCCACCTGACCAAGTGTCGAGGTGTCCATGAGCAAGACACCTAACCCCAGCTGCTCCCGATGAGCTGGATGGAGCCTTGTTTGGCTGACACCGCCGTCGGTGTATGAATGGGTGAATGTGAGGCAAATTGTAAAGCAAGGGGGTGGTGATGGCGCAGTGGATAAGACGCATGCCTTTGGTGTGAGAGACCCGGGTTCGAATCCACTGTGAGACACCAATGTGTCCCTGAGCAAGACACTTAACCCCTAGTTGCTCCAGAGGCGTGCGACCTCTGACATATATAGCAATTGTAAGTCGCTTTGGATAAAAGCGTCAGCTAAATGAATAAATGTAAATGTAAATGTAAAGCGCTTTGGCCATTGGGTCTGTGAAAGCGCTATATAAATGCAGTCCATTTACCATAGTATTTTTTTTTCTACTATGGAAATCAATGGTGCCAAACAACTGTTTGGTTCCAATCGTTCTTCTAAATATCTTCCTTTGTGTTCAGCAGAAGAAAGAAACTCACAACTTGAGGGTGAGTAAATGATGACAGAATTTTCATTTTTGGGTGGAGTATCCCTTTAAAAACACACACAAAAAATAGTAATATTGTTAAATATTATGACAATTTAAAATAACAGTTTTCTATGAGAATATATGTTAAAATGTAATTTATTCCCGTGATCAAAGCTGAATTTCAGCCTCATTACTCCAGTCTTCAGTGTCACATAATCCTTCAGAAATCACTCTAATATGAGGATCTGATGCTCAAAGATTTATGATCAGTGTTGAAAACAGCTTCATATTTTAGTGGTATATATTTAGGTTTAACAGTACGGTAAATGCTGTTCTTTTGAAGTTTAAATTCATCAAATAATCCTGAAATTAAAATGTAAATCTGTTTTCAACACTGATAATAATCATAAATGTTTCTTGATCATCAGATCCTCATATTAGAGTGATTTCTGAAGGATCATGTGACACTGAAGACTGGAGTAATGATGCTGAACATTCAGCTTTGATCACAGGAATAAATTACACTTTACTATATATTCACATAGAAAACTGTTATTTTAAATTGGAATAATATTTCACAATATTGCAGTGTTTTTTGTGTAGTTTTGATCAAATAAATGCCGCCTCGGTGAGCATAGGAGACTTCTTTTAAAAACTTAAAAAATTGTACCGATCCAGAACGGTTGACTGGCAGTGTACAGCGGCGCCGCAGCTTTCATCACGCTCGTGAAGTATTTCTGTGGAATATCAAGAGCAACATCCAGGAGAACAGAAACACACGCAGATGGTTTAACAGAGCCGAGAGGGTCAGGGGTTTTATTAGCGATTCCTTCTCTATGATCACAGAGGTGCCATTGAGACGCTTTTAATAAACTCGAGAGCACAGCAAACACACAGATCAAACACTCAGAGCAAATGAAATGATATTTCAGAAGATTACAGAGGACAAACATCATGAAAGAGAGGCCGAGCGTTCACTGATCTATCAGCGGTTGATCGTCAGCATCTCCAGACAGAGCTGGTGTCAATGCAATAGAATCAAATGTTAATGTTGAATGCTGAAGACTGGAGTAATGATGCTGAAATTCAGCTTTGATCACAGGAATAAATTACACTTTACTATACACTCACCTAAAGGATTATTAGGAACACCATTCTAATACTGTGTTTGACCCCCTTTCGCCTTCAGAACTGCCTTAATTCTACGTGGCATTGATTCAACAAGGAGCTGAAAGCATTCTTTAGAAATGTTGGCCCATATTGATAGGATAGCATCTTGCAGTTGATGGAGATTTGTGGGATGCACATCCAGGGCACGAAGCTCCCGTTCCACCACATCCCAAAGATGCTCTATTGGGTTGAGATCTGGTGACTGTGGGGGCCATTTTAGTACAGTGAACTCATTGTCATGTTCAAGAAACCAATTTGAAATGATTCGAGCTTTGTGACAATGGTGCATTATCCTGCTGGAAGTAGCCATCAGAGGATGGGGACATGGTGGCCATAAAGGGATGGACATGGTCAGAAACAATGCTCAGGTAGGCCGTGGCATTTAAACGATGCCCAATTGGCACTAAGGGGCCTAAAGTGTGCCAAGAAAACATCCCCCACACCATTACAGCACCACCACCAGCCTGCACAGTGGTAACAAGGCATGATGGATCCATGTTCTCATTCTGTTTACACCAAATTCTGACTCTACCATCTGAATGTCTCAACAGAAATCGAGACTCATCAGACCAGGCAACATTTTTCCAGTCTTCAACTGTCCAGTTTTGGTGAGCTCTTGCAAATTGTAGCCTCTTTTTCCTATTTGTAGTGGAGATGAGTGGTACCCGGTGGGGTCTTCTGCTGTTGTAGCCCATCCGCCTCAAGGTTGTGCGTGTTGTGGCTTCACAAATGCTTTGCTGCATACCTCGGTTGTAACGAGTGGTTATTTCAGTCAAAGTTGCTCTTCTATCAGCTTGAATCAGTCAGCCCATTCTCCTCTGACCTCTAGCATCCACAAGGCATTTTCGCCCACAGGACTGCCGCATACTGGATGTTTTTCCCTTTTCACACCATTCTTTGTAAACCCTAGAACTGGTTGTGCGTGAAAATCCCAGTAACTGAGCAGATTGTAAAATACTCAGACCGGCCCGTCTGGCACCAACAACCATGCCACGCTCAAAATTGCTTAAATCACCTTTCTTTCCCATTCTGACATTCAGTTTGGAGTTCAGGAGATTGTCTTGACCAGGACCACACCCCTAAATGCATTGAAGCAACTGCCATGTGATTGGTTGATTAGATAATTGCAGTAATGAGAAATTGAACAGGTGTTCCTAATAATCCTTTAGGTGAGTGTATATTCACATAGAAAACAGCTGATTTACACTGGAGTAATATTTCACTGTTTTACTGTATTTTTGATCAAATAAATGCAGGTTTGGTGAGCAGAAGAGACTCTTGCAGAAACACTTTTTGAAGGTGTGCCAACTTTTGAACGTGAGTGTGTTCATCAGATTTCCAGGCTGTGTGTGTGTGTGTGTGTGTGTGTGTGTGTGTGTGTGTGTGTGTGTGTGTGTGTGTGTGTGTGTGTGTGTGTGTGTGTGTGTGTGTGTGACGTCTGCTGGAGTCAGTGGTTATTAAAGCTGCTGTTCTCGAGCGTCTCGGGTTCAGTGGGCTCTGGTAAAGACCGATGGGACAGAGATGTGTTAAAAATAGAGCAGAAGTAAGACAGGAGATTAGAGATCTCCAGCAGGGAGGGCTGGGACTGAGAGGGAACGTGGGAACACAATCCTATGGCGAGATAGAGTACCTTTTAGTCCAAGACGTCTCAAAGAAGACGGTGAATAAACACTAATAATAATATTTAAATGTAACAAAGGTAAAGAAATATTGCGACATACATCCAAGTGAATATCAAAAAAGAGGAAAATGTAGGGCGGAGACTTGGTTTCGTTCCGTCAGTTGTTGATTGGATGTTGAGATGTGGGCGTGGCACTCAGAAATAGAGGCGGGTCTGAATGCACGTTTGTGGTCAATCGTAACAAAGGGGCGGAGTTTAAACGCACTAAATGATTGGAGAAACTGTTTCACCCGAAGATCCAGTTATGACAGGTTAAAAAAAGGGAAAAAAGGGAAGGTATAATTTGTTAACATTAGATAATGCACTCGCTTATATAAACTAACAATGAGCAATATATTTATTACAGCATTTATATCTGCATTAACTAGTACAACTTTGATTTTAAAAAATCTGTTAATAAATGTTGATATTGACTTTGATATTGATATTGATAATAAATGTTTATTGTACATAATTTATGGGTGCGTGCGCATCATTATAGTGTTAATAATGTTGAATGAGAATCAGTTCCTCTTGCAGCTCATTCTATTCTCTGATGACGAGGGCGGGGCTATAACCTGTCACTCACATGAGATCAGCCAATAGCAAACCACAACCATCCAATCAACTCCCCACAGACACAATCAAGCCCCGCCCACATGTGTTCCTGTTCCTGAAGCGCTTCACTCGATATACGACACAATAGAGGAGAAAAGACGAGCACAACTTCACTTTCATGGCGACTTAAACTAATGTAGTTAACTGAACTCTTAGTGTAAAGTGTTACCAAAACAGGAAATATATCCAGAAAAGAATCATTCACAATAATATCTATAACATTTATTTTGAAAAAAGACTTTAAAGTTCTGCAGGAAAAAATCTCAATGGATGAGAAACACATCCAGCACATCTTCATCAACTCCTGTGTGTGTCTGTGTGTGTGTGTGTGTGTGTGTGTGTGATCTGTGTGTGTGTGTGTGTCGTATAATCTCACAGTGAGACTAAAGTGTTTTTCTGGTGAATCTGTGTGTGCTGCTCTCCTAACGCTGAAACACACACCCTCCATTATCACAGCCGCCACATGTGTGGCATAACAAGGTCAAAGCCGTAATTCTCCCAGCAGCCCCTGCTGCGCACCATCACTCATCACAGAGAAACATTAGAGGAGCGAGAGAACGAGGGGGAGAGAGAGAGAGAACGAGAGAGAGGGAGAGAGAGAGAGAGAGAGAGAGAGAGAGAGAGAGAGAGAGAGAGAGAGAGTGATTGTCCAGCTCACATTTCTCAGTAGAAAGAAATATGAAAGTATATTTGCTAGTATTTTAGAAAACCAGGATGCTAATGTTTATAATAGCTTAATATCACGCCTTATTATTGCATTTAGCGGATTAGAGCGGTGCGATCATACGGTTACAATCTTGTAAAGTCGGCATGAAATGAAAACTGAAAAATTATGAGGTCAAAACAAGTTAATATAAATAATAAATATTATAAATAAAAATTATACCCGCACAAATGAATCATTCAACAATAAAATCAACGCATTTAGAAAAAAGATCTGTTTTGGATATGCATGTTGTTGCTTTTATTGTGAATGATTTGTTTGTTCAAGATGTCTAAACTAGATGCTCCAGGGAAGCGACGGATGGTGACATCGATAATAATAAACAAGTAAATCTGGAATAAATCACAGCAGAAGTTATGCTTTTCTTACTCAGTATTTTTATATTTTTTGAATTAACATTATTTTTCTTTCCCCACTGGCAGATAATTTAGCTTGTTTTAAGCAAAAACTCTCTTATTAAGATGTTTCCCCCCAGACAACAAGACTTAGTATCTTACAGCTTTATACTACTTTAGTAAATGCATCTTGATTAAAGAATGTTTAGATATTTTGACTGGAAACAAGACAAAAATACTGAGTAAGAAAAGCATGTTTTGCAGTGTGACATGACTTCTCCGGTGATTTATTCCGGATTTACTTATTTATTATCGATTACACTTGAATTTACATCAAAATACAGAAAAACAAAGATCTGTCGCTACTTCCATTACATTGTGATTTTAGGACTTTAAACATGCATTGTGTGAGTAAACAGATTCTAACCGGCCATGGAACTGAATTTTGCATTATTTTCTGGATATATTTTTAACCCAGCGAGCACTTGCTCCTTTCATACGTCACCGATTCTTGAGACACAGAAAGATGCGTCCGCTACTGATTCTCAGTCATTAGTAGTGATTTCTGCTCACTGAAGTGCGCTTGTGTGAGGGATCTGCAGTGCGCTCTAATGAGGGATCAGTGTGACAGCTTCACTGATGTCTCTCAGAGTTTACGCTGGTCAAGAGCGGCACGGCCCTCAAACCCCAGGAGAGCCTTCAGGGATGTGAATGTCAACCAGAATAGAAACTCACGTTCCATCAGAAACCAGTCAGAAAGAAGAAGCAGACAACGATCAGGAGGATGAAAACCAGCACTGGTTAAAGTGCCCTATTATGATATTTTAAAACATCCTAATTTAGTCTCCTACAAAAGATTTACATGCATCCAAAGTCAAAAAACTCTTCCTCATAATCTCCACTGCAGCGTCAGCTCTTTCTCTCAGTGTCTGAAACGCTTCGTTTGAAGATTCAGTCTCTCTAAGCCCCGCCTCTCTGAGAGCTGCTCTGCTCTGATTGGCCAGAACGCTCATTATCATATCTGAATCTCAGCTCTTGATCACAGTGATACGGACAGTAACGATGGCGAGGGTTTCACCGTATCAATCTCAAACAGCGTCTCCTCGACACGAGCCGAACTCTCCCAGTCTCAGATACACTACAGTGTTTGAGGGCGGGGCTAAGAGACGCTGCTCAGCCAATCAGGAGCATTATGCAAATGAGTTACAAACCTACAGGATCAGCAGGAAGTGAGACTGAATTACTGACGACTCGTTTCACTTCAGAATCACTTCTTTCTTCCTCAATAACTTTATTTATCTGCACTTTGATCTTTGAAACTTTGCAGAGTTTTTACATTCACAAACATCTCTATTACACACTACATGAATCCGGTAAAGCATAACAGGGGCACTTTAGGTGTCAGTTAGTGTTAGTGTGTCAGTGGCGTTCAGACTCACAGGGTGAAGTTCTCCTCCGGGTAGCAGCGGTTGCGCAGAAGCCCCGCCCACAACTGAACACCGATGATGCCGAAGATGAAGAAGACGAAGAAGCAGAGCAGAAGAACGTTCCCCAACATCGGCAGTGTGTCCAACAGCAGATTCACCAGGATCCTCATGCCTGACACACACACACACACACAGTTAGCCAGATACACACAGTACACTTACGCAGGCACGGCGTTATGGGTGGGCCTGACGGGCCTAGGCCCACCCACTTTTCAACAGGCCCACCCAAAACTTTTCTTCAATTTTTTTTGTCAAGAATTATAAAAAAATCGCCAATTAAGCTCATAATTTGTGCTAAAATAGTCTAAATGTTTAGTTTTAAAAACAATTTTAAGCTGGTTATTTCTTGATGTTTCTGCGCAAGTTCAGCAGACGGTGTTCGGGTTTTCTTCCGATCAGAGGATGTGAGCGGAGAGCGCTGAATATTCCGCTCTGTTCGCTCATTCTGCAGGCTCGCGCGCTCAACCCAGAATGGCCTGCTGGGTCGAACTTCGAAGATATGTGGAATAAGGCCTTAGGCTACTTAAATAGGGCAGGCTATAGCCTAGTATGGAAGCTTGTTTCCGCCATAGAATAAAACATTTTAAAAGATAGGCTAATTGCGACTTTATTTCACACAATTGCGACTTTAGTTCATGAAATTCTGATTTTATATCTCGCAATTCTGAGAAAAAAAGTCAGAATTGCGAGATATAAAATCAGAATTTCGTGAACTAAAATCGCGTGAAATAAAGCCGCAATTGCATGTTATAAAGTCAGAATTGCGTGAAATAAGTCAGAATTGCGTGACTTTACGCCCCTTATGTCCCTCTGTCTGTTGACCTTTGAGAGAGAGCTTACAGTAACTCTCGACTTCGATGAAATCATTGACATTTTCAAGAGCAAACCCCGCCGACTACTCCTGTAATTTCGGAAAGATAGGTAGGCCTAGTGTAACGCAAAGTTGAGGCTCAGAGGTGTCGGAGGGAAAGATGCACGAAAGACGAGAGCGTAGCCTATTTTCCCCGTGTTTAGTAAAATTACTCAAACGTCACACTCGTCCACAAATATAAAATGAAATAAAAGAAAGAGTAGGCCTACAACGGTCGGTGGAGCGGTTATCTCCTCAACTTTCAAATCTATTACTGACAGTCTACCCAGTACGCACATGCGCAGTTCTCATTTTACCTCAGATTAACATAAAAGCACAAAGTGACCGTTACAGTAGTATGCCCTTTCCTACTGCTCTGATAAATAATTTGATTTGCAATGAATGAATATTCTTCTCATACTCTCTCTTCTTCCCTTTCCTTCACGTTTGGCAATCTTTTAAGCCTGTCTGTTAGCGCATAAATATGAGTGTCTTTTACTTAGTTGTTACTCAGTTGTTATTTTTTAGCCTGATTATTTTTTGGCTTCTGAAATGTTTTTTGCTGTTGTTGTTTTTCTGCAATGCAGATCACTTTGTTGATATTGTGATATTGTATAGGTTACATTTTAATACATCTTCTCTGTATAATAAGTAAGTCTGTTGTTAATGAAATCGAAAATAAATAAATGGACAGATGACATTGTTAATGAACAAGTTCTGTTCCCGAGTAGGCTATTGATTGAAACTGTCGGGCAGTGTTGTTGATCTGTAATGTAGCATGTTGAAAACTTAAAACAATTAAGAATTGTGAAATATTCGGCCTCATGTTATAGGAGCAGAACTAAACTATGTTTTGGGGAAATATTACATTTCTGACCTCTTTTACAGTCTAAATATAGGCTATTATAGTTTAGATTATTTTTTATAATATCCCATGAGTCCTAATAAATGCAATTTCAACTATTTCTGAAGTGCTTATTTTATAAAGAGCATCGTTTTTTCTTTTATCGGGAAACGCAGCCCAGGTAAATGCGTAATGGAGATTCCAAAGCGCTCTTCTTTGGTCAGAACCAAGGAGAGCGATCGCGGATAGTTCCGTCCATATGCAGCGAAACTTTTTAACAATGCAACAAAATATTTAAAGAGCATCAAGCTATTAAAATCTATATTATGTATAGCCGGCCCTGCGTACAGATAATATAGCAGTATATTAGTCAGTAACTTTTATTCGGTTAAACAGTGATTGGATAACATTTTAATGTTTTTAATTTAAGGCCCACCCACAATTGGTCTGGCCCATCCAAACCTGAAATCCTGGCGCCGTGCCTGCACTTACGTAAAGCATATTGTTTATTTCGTCAAAAAATGTAGCTACAGTCAAACCAAAGTTTATTCAGACTCCTTCAACATTTCTCACATTATCTCAGGTTATTCGCTATAGTTTAGAAAACGGTGATAAACATGAGCAGAACTCAGTGGATATTTGACTGGTTTTGTCCGTCCTTCTGTTAGACTCTCACACATGAATTATGTTGAATATCTGTCAGCTGTTAAATTTAACTCCACAATTAGATAATACCAGTTTAGCTCAACCAGTGACCAAGCAATGCTTCATGTTGTTCAGTGTGTGTGTAAAAAGAGCATTAGCAATTACAGAAAACACACTACAGCAAAACATTTTTAGTTATAAGTTTCACTGGTAGTCGCTGTATGAAGAATATTTGGGTGTAATATGTCCCAGTTTACTTTATTTTGCTCTCCTCACTTACATAAATGAACTATAGTGTCCTGATCACACTAGTGAAACAATATCTGGTGTCTTTTTGGTTATATTATTGCACAGCTCTAATCTGATAAACGCAACTATAAGGCATGAAGATATTGAGATATTCGAAACATCATGAATTGCTGAAAGCTTTAAAGCAAACACTGGACTTCACGAGCCGAACACATCAGCGCTGGATCAGAAGTTAATGCTTTCCCACAGACTCAAACACTGCTCATCTCTACTCAGGATCTTTCCATATTTCTGTGTGACAGGCTCAGATGTGAAGATGAGGGAAGGAGTTTCATGCTGTGATGTGAAGGAGAGCGTTCAGAGGTCTGGTCTTCAAGCGCTGTGTGTGTGTGTGTGTGTTTACAGTGAGTGTGTGTGTGTGTGTGTGTGTGTGTGTGTGAGCTGTAAATGACGAGCCTCATCCGACACGCAAACAGAGAGTTTAGAGAAGCTGTGGACTCACTGGGGACTCTGTTGATGGCTTTGAGCGGTCGCAGGACTCTCACTGTCCGGATGGCCGTCAGGTTGATGTTCTGCAGGTCCAGCGAATACTCCACCACCCTAAACACACACACACACACACACACACACACACGTTAAAAACACACATTTCATGAGTCTAACACAGCAGTCTGAATCTCCAGCAGAAGCTCCTCAAACACACACACACACACACACACACACACACACACACACACACACGCACACGCACACGCACACATGCGCGTTAAACGTTTGTTCACACGCACCTGAATCTCCCGCAGAAGCTCCTCAAACACACACACACACACACACACGCACGCACACACGTTAAAAACACACATTTCATGCATCTAACAGCAGTCTCAATCAGTCTGAGATCCTCAAACACACGCACACACTTTAAACGATTGTTCACGCGCGCCTAAATCTCCAGCAGAAGATCCTCAAACACACACACACACACACCAACAGAAGCTCCTCAAACACACACACACACACACATACACACACACTCCTCAAACACACACACACAAACACACCAGCAGAAGCTCCTCAAACACACACCAGCAGAAGCTCCTCAAACACACACACACACCAGCAGAAGCTCCTCAAACACACACACACACACTCCTCAAACACACACACACACACAAACACACCAGCAGAAGCTCCTCAAACACACACACACACCAGCAGAAGCTCCTCAAACACACACACACACACACACACACACTCACACACACAGACTCCAGCAGAAGCTCCTCAAACACACACACACACACACACACACACACAGCTGTGTTTTTATGATATTTTTGGACATTGGTTTTTGGACATTCCATAGGCGTAATGACTTTTATACTGGACAAACTGTATATTCGATCCCCCTACACTGCCCCTATCCCTAAACCTACCCATCACACACACACACACACACACACACACACACACTGCCCCTATCCCTAAACCTGCCCATCACACACACACACACACACACACACACACACTGCCCCTATCCCTAAACCTACCCATCACACACACACACACACACACTGCTCCTATCCCTAAACCTGGCCATCACACACACACACACACACACACACACACACACACAGACTGCCCCTATCCCTAAACCTGCCCATCACAGGAGACATGCTGCATTTTTACATTAAAAAAAAACATTGTTTTTTTATGTTTTTAAGCTATTTGAAATATGAGGACTCATGCAATGTCCTCATATATCACGTGTAAGTTGTAATACCAGTGTAATATGCATGTCATTATACACATTTGTGTCCTCATATATCACAAAAACAAAAGCACACAGACACACTCCAGCAGAAGCTCCTCAAACACACACACACACACACACACACACACACACACACTCCAGCAGAAGCTCCTCAAACACACACACAGCTGGTGTGATGATCTCTGGCATCTGATCGTATGCTCAACATATTCACACACATGCAAACACAGAGCCGGCGTTCATTAAAGATCTCCATCTGTCCTGCTTTCACACACTGATTTACAGACTGATCAGAGTCTCTATTCTGTAGACACAAATAAAACACACACACGTCAGCGAAACAGAAGGTTTAATACGCAGCGGATCACATGCGTTTCAGTGAGTGACCACAGTCCTGGTGAACGAGAGCTGGTGGTCTGTAGGTTCAAATGAGACATTAATGTTGTAAAATCATGATAAAAGCACAGCAATGAACGGGTTATTCTCCAAAATAAACACCCACGCACACACATCTGAACTGGTGTAGTTGTAACAGAGCAGGATCTTGCAAATGTGTGACAGAAAATCAACAATTCAACCCAATGCAGCAACTCAATTTTAATTTCAAAAATGTTTGTATAAAGTGATTTGAATTATTGCTATCTATTCCTTATTTTGTCAGATTTTTTAATTATCAATCAAAAACGTGTCAGGTTACGTATGTAACCCCGGTTCCCTGATAGGGAACTCGAGCTGCGTTTGAGACGCGGTGGGAACGCTCTGCGTGATTGCGCCATGAAGCACGTGTAAAATCAGTCCAATGGAAGCCCGATACGTCATAGGTGACGTCATAGACCAGGAAACTATAAAGCACCCTTGAAAACAGACCGCGACAGCTTCTGAAAAGTTTGAAGCAAGTCGATCAGGGGATGCAGGAGGTATGGCAGGCAAACGTAGCTCCTCGTTCCCTATCAGGGAACCAGGGTTACATACGTAACCTGAGACGTTCCCTTTCAAGGGAACTTCGAGCTGCGTTTGAGACGCGGTGGGAACCCCATACCCACTACGCCATAGTGACAAATGCCCGTTCTGTGTGAAGTCCAGCGCACACTAAGAAGCAAGCAACCTCGCCCCAGGAGTGGAGAGGTCAAGGTCATAAAACCTGACAAATGTATGCGGAGAGGACCATCCTGCCGCATTACAAATATCAGGAAGGGAAACCCCCGAAATGAAGGCCGTAGAGGCCGCCATACTCCTAGTAGAATGGGCCCGTACAGCCATAGGTGAAGGCTGACCGGCCGCTTCATAAGCCAATGATATAGCCTCGACTATCCATTTGCTCATAACCCGTTTAGATGCAGGGCACCCTCTTCTGAGTGACCCAAAACATACAAATAATTGCTCTGACTTACGCCACAGGGCAGCTCTGTGAACGTAGGCATCCAATGCCCGAACTGGACATAACAGGTTCAGTTGTTCCTGATCTGGGGGTATTAAAAGGTGGAGGATAAAAGGCCTGCAGCACTATTGGGCCCCCAACATTAACTGGGACCTTAGGAATATAACCCGGTCTAGGGTATAGAAATGCTTTCACCATACCAGGTGCAAATTCCAGACATGAAGGAGCAAACGACAGGGCATGCAAATCTCCAATTCTCTTGATAGATGAAATAGCAAGGAGAAATAAAGCTTTCAAAGTGAGGAATTTTTCTGAAACCTCTTCAATAGGCTCGAAGGGAGCCAGAGCCAGACCCTCAAGTACAATGGCTAAATCCCAAGCCGGTGCTCTAGAGTGCAGTGCAGGTCTCAACCTCAATGTACCACGGAGAAAACGAGTAATCAGAGGATCTCTCCCAATAGAAGTACCCCCCAGAGGGGTATGGTAGGCCGATTTAGCCGCCACATAAACTTTTAAGGTGGAAGGAGATAATCCAGCAGAGAAACGAGAACTGAACCAACAGGGCAGTTAACAGGATCTAACTGACGCTCACCACACCAGGTGGAGAATAATTTCCATTTCAGTGCATACAGTCTCCTCGTGGAAGGGGCTCTGGAATGGAGAATGGTCTCAACGACCTCAGTCGAGAGACCGGATTTTATGAGCCTGGCCCCCTCAGAGGCCAGGCCCACAGTTTCCACAACTCCGGCCGAGGGTGAAAAATCGCGCCCTCTACCTGGGACAGCAGGTCCCTCCTGATTGGAATCTCCATGGGAGAGCCGTTCAGAAGAGACACCAAGTCCGAGAACCAAACTCGATTCGGCCAGTAAGGGGCTATTAGTAGCAGACGGGCCCCTTCCCACCGAACCCTCTCCAGAACCCCCGGGAGCAACGATATCGGGGGAAATGCATACAGGTGCAGCCTCGGCCACACCTGCACCATTGCATCCATTTCGAGAGGAGCTGGGTGCGTTAGAGAGAACCACATGGGACAATGGGTTGTATCTGTATTTCCCCTCGGAGAAAACCCCTTGGTTCTGAGCCACCACTGCAGGGGTCTCATGTACAGCAGGCCAAAAGTAATCACGTTGGACGCTGCTGCCATGAGCCCCAACAGTCTCTGAAACTGTTTCACAGTGAGTGACTGGTCTAGTTTTACATTTTTTACGGCTGTGAGAATCGCAGAAATCCGAGCAGGAGATAGACGTGCCTGCATTGTGGTCGAATCCCAAATTACACCTAAAAAAGTCGTCCTCTGAGCAGGGAGGAGAACACTCTTCTTAATGTTGAGCCACAACCCAAACTCCTTTATGTGAGACAGAACGACATCTCGATGCCGAACTGCCAACTGCTCTGACTGAGCTAAAACCAACCAATCGTCGATATAATTTAATATGCGAATGCCCTGGAGTCTCAAGGGAGCCAGAGCTGCATCCACGCATTTTGTAAAGGTGCGGGGTGATAAACCTAGGCCAAACGGTAGAACCCGATACTGGTAAGCTTCGCCCCCGAAAGCGAACCTCAGGAACTTCCTGTGATGAGGATGGATAGATACATGGAAGTCAGCGTCTTTTAGGTCTATTGTAACAAACCAGTCCTCAGACTGGATCTGTGATAGGGGTGGGCGATATGAGCAAAAATTCATATCACGATATTTTTCACTGTCCGGACGATATCGATATTATATCGCGATATGAGAAAAAAAAATTGGAATCACATTTTAGTACACCTTAGTTAAATCACAGGCAAAATATGTATTTTAACAGTAGATAACTAGAAACAGGTGAGGCATTTCATTGGACATAGACCTGAAATGTTTTTTGTTTTTTTTTGTGCCATTTTTTTCTCTCAAAAAGGCCTGAATGCACTTGTTATGTCTTTCCACTTTTTGCTCGTCTTGTCATAATGAGAACCGGCAGCGAATGAAGACTTTTGATTTCAGAGTGAGAGCCGTCTTCGGGTGTGCTCTGTCTCCGGGAATATCTGTTGTTATAGTTTTGCTTTTTTAAATTAGTTTTTATTTTAATATCGTTTTCAATTTTGCTTTAAATTTCAGTTTAGTTTTAGCTAGTTTCATTAATGGGTTTGTTAGTTTTTATTTAGTTTTATTTTGCAAACACATTTCTATATCGTTTTTATTTTATTTAGTTTCAGTTTTAGTAATTATAGTTTAGCTTTAGCAGAGCGAGCAGAACACTTCCAGTGTAGACCAAAGCGAGACGTTTAATTTAAGTTTAATGTTTGCACAGATTACAGTTAACTCTTATACAGACATCTTAATAATAAAAATAAAATAATGGTTTGAGATTGAACAAAGCAGCAAATAAATAGAACTTAAAAGTATACAAGAAAATGTGTGTATGCGTGTATGTGCGCGCTTATGTGTGTGTCGTGTGTATGAGCGCGCTTATGTGTGTGTCGTGTGTATGAGCACGCTTATGTGTGTGTCGTGTGTATGAGCACGCTTATGTGTGTGTCGTGTCCTGTTATTCATAGCCTTACCTTACATTGCGGGGAAATGTCTCCACGTGGATAATATTATTAGCAGTAAATGTTTTGTAAAAACAAAGATAATAATAGCAGCTTTCAACCTTCATGAAAACATGACATCTCAAACACACAGTAGCCTAGAACTTTAACGTTTGTTTGTGCTTGACGAACTTGTTTTGGTGTTGCACCCGCGTCTCCCAAATGAAACGGCATTCTAAAAATGCTGCGCTCAAGTTAAAAGTCAAACTTGCGTCTCATTACCTTCCCATTCCACCGCAAAAGATGCATCCTTTATGAACAGCCGCTTCGCACTAGCGATGTGTTCTACGTTACGGTCCTTCATTGAACGCGTCACAGGACAGCGGTTAATCGCCTCAGCAACTTCATGCTTATGAAGCGCCAAATCAGTCATTTCCTTAAACAGCGTATTCGATTCTGTATCGTCATTAGTGTTAACAGTTGTAAAGAGTTGGCTACCAAATTGAACAAAACAATATAACTGCAAAATTTGAATTTATGAATACGGTATCCTCGGTATCGCAAAATCCATATCATTGCACAACATAATACCGGTATTCACGTTCATACCGGTATAGCGCCCACCCCTAATCTGTGATACAATTTGCTTGAGTGTGAGCATCCTAAACTTGAGTTTCTGAACTCTGCTGTTTAACTGGCGCAGATCTAGAATAGGACACAACCCTCCATCCTTTTTCAGAACAATGAAGTAACGGCTGTAAAACCCTGACTCTCTGCCTTGAGGAGGCACCCCCTCTATCGCTCCTTTTTGAAGAAGTGTCAGAACTTCCTGCTCCATAACCAGAGCCTGCTGAGTCCACCACTGTGGGAAGAACCCCTTGAAATCTAGGCGGACGAGACCCGAACTGAATTCTGTAACCCTTTTCTATTATGTGCAGGACCCATAAAGAAATATTTGGCAGAAGTTTCCACGCTGCCAGAAATTCTGATAAGGGAACCAGTCTCTCGAGACTGGCCTCTGGATTTGATTGAACAATCATTTCGGCGCCCTGAAGCGGCGAACCGGCAGGGAACAACCGAACTGACCGTTCTACAACCCTCCTCAGAGGATTTCACGGGGACGCTGACACATCGGTGCCCTGAAACGGCGAACCGGCAGGGAACAACCGATGTGGCAACGCTGCAACTCTCCTCGGAGAATCGCCCCCCGGAGGGCGCCAAAGAGGAACGGTTCCTCGGAATCGTTCCTCCCTGGAGGGGACCACCCTTAGAAGCCTGGCACACTCGGCGTCAGGACTTCTTCTTAGTCCAGGCTCTCTTGGAGATGACAGTCCTCAGATCCTGTCTGCCCCCAACAGGCCTGGACTGCGAACGCCACTCGGGAACCCCGGATTTTGGAGGAGCCCGAGCAGCGACGCTCCGTTTCTGCTGGAATCTATGTGCGGAGCTCGTAGACGGATGAGGCTGCTCAACCTTTATATTACGTGCAGCCTCGGGGACACTGGACCGGCGAGGAAGAAACCTCTGAAACGCAGCCGCTTGTTTTTTATTTTCTTGAAACCTATCGACAACACAATTTATAGCATCGCCGAACAGACTTGTAGGAGAAAGCGTTGCGTCCAGAAGAACAGATCTATCTTTATCTTTAATTTCAGAAAGATTTAACCATAAATGAAGTTCCGTGGCCACCAGGGCTGCCATAGAACGGCCCACAGATTTAGCCGTCTCCTTGGTGGCCCGGAGAGATAGATCTGTTGTGCGACGTAATTCTCGAATTGTATCAGCACTAACTTCCTCACAATCATCCATGTCCCTCAGCAGGTCAGCCTGATAAGCTTGTAATATCGACATTGTATGTAAGCATGCCGCAGCCTGACCTGCTGCCGAATACGCTTTACCCACCTGCACTGATGTATTTTTTAACGGTCTGGTGGGTAACGTCGGGGCTTTCAGTGATGACGCTGACTCGGGGGAGAGATAGCTCGCAAGCGTCTCTTCCGCACGAGGCATCGTCAAATAACCATAATTATCAATACCTCTAACTTTACTGTAATTGCTAGTTTGAGGATTATGAACTCTGAAAGACCGGTTTATTCCATGATCTGGACACCTCAGTGTGGAGATCAGGAAAAAACGGGAGTTCCCGACGAGGAGGTCGTGATCTAGATGGTAAATAACGTTCATCTAGAAGACTCTTTCTTGATTCAACATCAATATCATCAGCTGGCCACTCAATATTTAATTTAGTAATGGCACGAGATACCCTCCATAAGCTCCTCATCAGCAGGGGTATGAGCTGGCGAAAACTCAAATTCCCCCATATCAACGACATCCAGTTCCTCAGAACTGGATAGCCGCAACATTGGTGCCTCAACCTGGGGAGGAGAAACCGCAGAGCGGGCTCCTTCCTGGGCTGGGACACCGGAACCAGCAGGTAAGGGCTGAGAAAGGGCTGGGCCCGTCTCAAACCCCGCTACTAGATCCATCTGTGAACCCCAAGATGCACGCCGCCGCTGAGCCTCGGCAGCAGCGGGACCCGCACCTCGGGGAACACGAACCGAACCATCCTCATCAAAGAATGCCCGGCGAGAGCGGAGAGTTTTCATGGACAAACTCAAGCAATGCTCACAGTCAGCCCCCTCGAGGACCGACTGCGACTGGGCATGCTCCACTCCCAAACAAGCAACACACATCTGATGTGTGTCCCCACCCGTAATGAAACGAGGGCAGGGGACAACACAACGTTTGAAATCTTGCTTGCTCGCCATCATGAGATATATATAGATAATATGATCGGACAGACAACAATAAATAGACAAGGACAGAATCACAGAGAGCGCTTGCTGAAGACCACAGAAGCTGTCGCGGTCTGTTTTCAAGGGTGCTTTATAGTTTCATGGTCTATGACGTCACCTATGACGTATCGGGCTTCCATTGGACTGATTTTACACGTGCTTCATGATGCAATCACGCAGAGCCTTCCCACCGCGTCTCAAACGCAGCTCGAGTTCCCTTGAAAGGGAACCAAACAACAAAAATGCTCTCCGTGTGTGTTCCCTTTCAAACTAAATTTTCTGACTGTAATCATAATGCAAAACCTAATGCTTAACAAAAAAAAATCTAAACCTTGACCAAAAGTAGTCTTATAGAATGTCTAAATTTATATCTAAATGCAAAACCTAATAAAAGTAAGAAATTATGTCTAAAAAAACAACTAGGGAATCCAAAAGCCTCTCTCTATATTTACAAAGGCAGTGTACAGGCGTTTACATCATGATATTACACAAGCATTTATTATCATTGTTTACATCATGATATTACACAAGCATTTATGTTTAACGCCTTCAGAAGGCACTGTTCTCACTTCAAATAATGGAAAGGCCTCCCCTCTATTTTAATCTGAAATATTGAATTTTTGAAAAATAAAAAAATATTTAAATGGAACAAATAGTTCATAAAAATTGTTTAAATATTTTAGAGTATCATAAAATCTCCTCAGAATTCAAAATAATAATGTAAAATATTATTGAACAAAAATATATTACATTGATTTTCCTGAAAAAAAAAATAGATTTGTCCAATGTATTTGAATTGAGAAAATGTAAATATTCTCAACTTTTGAAAGCAAGTAAAACTCAAAAATACTTCCACATTACTCCCACAAACAAATATGTTGGTTTGTTTTTTTACTATAGTGTATGAGAATATCAGCATCATGAAACACTCCTGACCCGAACTGAGAAGCTTTTAGTTACGAACCACATCATCCCGCTTCATCGGTTCAGGTGTTCAGGTGTTTGTGTTCGGGTGTTTATTCAGGTGTTCGGGTGTTTAGGTGTTATGGTGTTCAGGTGTTCGGGTGTTTAGGCGTTAGTTCAGGTGTTCAGGTGTGTTTAGGTGTTCAGGTGTTAGGGTGTTCAGGTGTTTAGGTGTTTAGGTGTTAGGGTGTTCAGGTGTTTAGGTGTTCGGGTGTTCAGGTGTTCAGGTATTTAGGTGTTAGGGTGTTCAGGTGTTCGGGTGTTTAGGCGTTTGTTCAGGTGTTCAGGTGTGTTTAGGTGTTCAGGTGCTAGGGTGTTCAGGTGTTTAGGTGTTCAGGTGTTTAGGTGTTAGGGTGTTCAGGTGTTTAGGTGTTAGGGTGTTCAGGTGTTTAGGTGTTCGGGTGTTCGGGTGTTCAGGTGTTCGGGTGTTCAGGTGTTTAGGTGATCATGTGTTAGGGTGTTCAGGTGTTTAAGTGTTCGGGTGTTCAGGTGTTTAGGTGTTAGGGTGTTCAGGTGTTCAGGTGTTTAGGTGTTCGGGTGTTTAGGTGTTAGGGTGTTCAGGTGCTTAGGCGTTTGTTCAGGTGTTCAGGTGTATTTAGGTGTTCAGGTGCTAGGGTGTTCAGGTGTTTAGGTGTTTAGGTGATCAGGTGTTAGGGTGTTCAGGTGTTTAGGTGTTCGGGTGTTCAGGTGTTTAGGTGTTAGGGTGTTCAGGTGTTCAGGTGTTTAGGTGTTCGGATGTTCAGGTGTTAGGGTGTTCAGGTCCTTAGGCGTTTGTTCAGGTGTTCAGGTGTGTTTAGGTGTTCAGGTGCTAGGGTGTTCAGGTGTTTAGGTGTTTAGGTGTTCAGATGTTCAGGTGTTCAGGTGTTTGGGAGTTAGGGTGTTCAGGTGTTAGGGTGTTCGGGTGTTAAGGTGTTTAGGTGTTTGGGTGTTCGAGTGTTCAGGTGTTTGGGTGTTCAGGTGTTCAGGTGTTTGGGTGTTCGGGTGTTCAGGTGTTTGGGTGTTCGAGTGTTCGAGTGTTCGGGTGTTCAGGTGTTTAGGTGTTTGGGTGTTCAGGTGTTTGGGTGTTTGGGTGTTTGAGTGTTCGAGTGTTTGGGTGTTCGGGTGTTCAGATGTTTAGGTGTTTGAGTGTTTAAGTGTTTGAGTGTTCGAGTGTTTGGGTGTTCAGGTGTTTAGGTGTTTGAGTGTTCGAGTGTTTGGGTGTTCAGGTGTTTAGGTGTTTGAGTGTTCGAGTGTTTGGGTGTTCAGGTGTTTAGGTGTTTGAGTGTTCGAGTGTTTGAGTGTTCAGGTGTTTAGGTGTTCGAGTGTTTGGGTGTTCAGGTGTTTAGGTGTTCGGGTGTTTGGGTGTTCAGGTGTTTAGGTGTTTGAGTGTTCGAGTGTTTGGGTGTTCAGGTGTTTAGGTGTTCGAGTGTTTGGGTGTTCAGGTGTTTAGGTGTTCGGCTGTTCAGGTGTTTAGGTGTTTGAGTGTTCGAGTGTTCGGGTGTTCGGGTGTTCGGGTGTTTGGGTGTTCGGGTGTTTGGGTGTTCGGGTGTTTAGGTGTTTAGGTGTTTAGGTGTTTGGGTGTTCGAGTGTTTGGGTGTTCGGGTGTTCAGGTGTTCGAGTGTTTGGGTGTTCGGGTGTTTGGGTGTTTGGGTGTTCGAGTGTTCGGGTGTTTGGGTGTTCGGGTGTTCAGGTGTTTAGGTGTTTAGGTGTTTAGGTGTTCGAGTGTTTGGGTGTTCGGGTATTCAGGTGTTTGGGTGTTCGGGTGTTCAGGTGTTTAGGTGTTTGAGTGTTTAAGTGTTTGAGTGTTCAGGTGTTTAGGCGTTCGGGTGTTCGAGTGTTTGGGTGTTCAGGTGTTCAGGTGTTTAGGTGTTCGGGTGTTCGGGTGTTTGGGTGTTCGAGTGTTCGGGTGTTCAGGTGTTTGGGTGTTTGGGTGTTTGTTCAGGTGTTTAGGTGTTCATGTGTTTAGATGTTTGGGTGTTTAGGAATCAAACCCGTATAACGCGTGTGTTTAAGCACCGAAAATAAGAAACCTTCTCACCCGGCCATCACGATGAAGAAGTCCAGTCTGTTCCAGGTGTCGCCCAGATAACAGCGCTGGCCGAAGATCCCCAGAGCCACGATCTTCACCACCATCTCCAGCGCAAAGAAGATATAGATGAAAGCGTCGAATGCCTGCGTTTAAAACACACTTCATATTCACTCATATATTCAGATGAGAACAAAGACATTCTCTTCTGCTTTACAGCTGGTTTCAACTTCACTTCATAAGTGATGAACTTTGTAATACTGACTGACAGTAATTGAACTGAACTGAATCAACACTGAACTGACTCAAAGTGAATTAAAAACTGCTTTACTTTACACTGTTATTGAACTGAACTGAATCAACATTGAACTGAATTGACACTTGTTTTTTTAGAGCTGCTTATAGCTGGAATAGAATTTGTCACATATTTGATGAAGTTTGCGTCAGTGATTCTGTTCCTTTACTGTTTATTACTGTGAAACAATCTGTATTGTATAAATTCAATACAATTAAAAAAAATTGTATAGTGCTTTTCACAACACACATCATTTCAAAGCAGCTTTACAGAAAGTGCATGAGTCCACATTACAATTTGCAGTGATCGGTTATCAGAGATAACTTATGTATTTCAGAAATGACCAAATCACAGTTAGCGAAACATTTATTAATTTAAAAAAATTAATTATTTAATGCAGAAACTGTGTGGTCACTGAAGTAATGAATACTTGTTTGTTAAATGATTAAAGCGCTGTAGAAATAACACTGACAGGAGAGAGCATAAGCAGTGTAATTAAACCAATGATACGCTAATTAACACAAAGCTCTGATGACGAGTCTCTAGATGACGGATCTTCTGAGAGTGTGTGTTTGAATATAAGATCTGAAGTGTGTTTAACGTGCTGGTTCTCACGAGATGAGCGATTAGACGGAGCAAACGGCTGATTAGCAGAAGCCGGTCCTCACACTGACCTGCAGGATCTGGCAGCGGTCCGAGGAGCAGTCGATGTTCTCGCAGGGCTGGTACATCCCCAACGTCACACAGTTCAGCAGGATCACCATCATACTCACACGCTCAAACCACGTGCAGCAGGAGTTAAGGAGAGCAGCAGCACAGATCACACACACTGAACCGACAGAGAATCATATGGAGGTTTTACTAATTATATACGGTATGTGTAATATACATTTTTCAGAGTATAGATTGGGCGTCTTTAAAAGATAGATGACTTGTTTGAATGTTAGGATGTGGTCCCTCACATGAGGATCATATTTGATGCGTCTAACAGACTGAAAAGCCCTGCTATAGAGGAAAGTCTCCATCTGTAAACCATTCCTCAGTCTCACACACTCTCTCTCTCTCACACACACACACACACACACACACTAACCCGACCCCTAAACCTACCCATCACACACACAGACACACACACACACAGTGAGAGCTCTTACAGACTCTCATCAGGAGATGGGTCTGCGTCTGTATGTGTGTGTGTGTGTGTGTGTGTGTGTGTGTGTGTGTGTGTGTGTGTGTGTGTGAGACGGATCTGCATAAGCATCTGAAACAACACAGTAATGAAACCCTTTCAACTGTAAAACACTGAACAAGACGCACACACACACACACACACACTATACTGAACATAGGGCTCTTCTGTCATCAGCGTCTGATTCTCCGCATTAGTGAGGAGATCCTCCAGAAAGCCTGCGGCTCTGACTCCATCAGCACTACTGAGGGCCCTTATAATGTGGCCTTTCCCAGGGGAGGAATATGATGAGTGACAGAGCCGTTACTCACACACTCTCTGGAAATGAACAATAACACGAGACGCGAGCTGAACATGAAGGTTCAAAACCTCCGACACGCAGCGAAACACAACAGAAAATCCCTTCAGATGTGTGTCCTAATGGAGATCAAACATCCCGAGGAATGAAAAACAGAAATCTGAAGCCAGGATATTCTTAAAGCACTGTATTACTGTAAACACACCTGATGGACACTGTATTACTGTAAACCTGATGGACACTGTATTACTGTAGACACACCTGATGGACACAGTATTACTGTAAACACACCTGATGGACACTGTATTACTGTAGACACACCTGATGGACACTGTATTACTGTAGACACTGTATTACTGTAGACACACCTGATGGACACTGTATTACTGTAGACACACCTGATGGACACTGTATTACTGTAGACACTGTATTACTGTAGACACACCTGATGGACACTGTATTACTGTAGACACACCTGATGGACACTGTATTACTGTAAACACACCTGATGGACACTGTATTACTGTAGACACACCTGATGGACACTGTATTACTGTAAACACACCTGATGGACACTGTATTACTGTAAACCTGATGGACACTGTATTACTGTAGACACACCTGATGGACACTGTATTACTGTAGACACTGTATTACTGTAGACACACCTGATGGACATTGTATTACTGTAGACACACCTGATGGACACTGTATTACTGTAGACACACCTGATGGACACTGTATTACTGTAGACACAACTGATGGACACTGTATTACTGTAAACACACCTGATGGACACTGTATTACTGTAGACACACCTGATGGACACTGTATTACTGTAGACACAACTGATGGACACTGTATTACTGTAGACACACCTGATGGACACTGTATTACTGTAGACACACCTGATGGACACTGTATTACTGTAGACACACCTGATGGACACTGTATTACTGTAGACACACCTGATGGACACTGTATTACTGTAGACACTGTATTACTGTAGACACACCTGATGGACACTGTATTACTGTAGACACACCTGATGGACACTGTATTACTGTAAACACACCTGATGGACACTGTATTACTGTAGACACACCTGATGGACACTGTATTACTGTAGACACACCTGCTGGACACTGTATTACTGTAGACACACCTGATGGACACTGTATTACTGTAGACACACCTGATGTACACTGTATTACTGTAGACACAACTGATGGACACTGTATTTCTGTTCTGAACAGAACCAGAAAATATGAACATATCACACCAGTCCTCAGGTCTTTACACTGGCTCCCAGTTACATTTAGGATTGATTTTAAAGTATCATTACTGGTATATAAATCATTTAAATCATTGTATTAGGACCCAAATACATTGCAGATATGCTCACTGAATATAAACCCAACAGATCACTCAGATCATTAGGATCACATCAGCTAGAAATACCAAGGGTTCACTCTATGGACTGTATTACTGTAGACACACCTGATGGACACTGTATTACTGTAGACACTGTATTACTGTAGACACACCTGATGAACACTGTATTACTGTAGACACACCTGATGGACACTGTATTACTGTAAACACACCTGATGGACACTGTATTACTGTAGACACACCTGATGGACACTGTATTACTGTAGACACACCTGATGGACACTGTATTACTGTAAACACACCTGATGGACACTGTATTACTGTAGACACACCTGATGGACTCTGTATTACTGTAAACACACCTGATGGACACTGTATTACTGTAGACACACCTGATGGACACTGTATTACTGTAGACACTGTATTACTGTAGACACACCTGATGGACACTGTATTACTGTAAACACACCTGATGGACACTGTATTACTGTAGACACACCTGATGGACACTGTATTACTGTAGACACACCTGATGGACACTGTATTACTGTAAACACACCTGAAGGACACTGTATTACTGTAAACACACCTGATGGACACTGTATTACTGTAGACACACCTGATGGACACTGTATTACTGTAAACACACCTGATGGACACTGTATTACTGTAGACACACCTGATGGACACTGTATTACTGTAGACACACCTGATGGACACTGTATTACTGTAAACACACCTGAAGGACACTGTATTACTGTAAACACACCTGATGGACACTGTATTAATGTAGACACACCTGATGGACACTGTATTACTGTAGACACACCTGATGGACACTGTATTACTGTAAACACACCTGATGGACACTGTATTACTGTAGACACACCTGATGGACTCTGTATTACTGTAAACACACCTGATGGACACTGTATTACTGTAGACACACCTGATGGACACTGTATTACTGTAGACACTGTATTACTGTAGACACACCTAATGGACACTGTATTACTGTAAACACACCTGATGGACACTGTATTACTGTAGACACACCTGATGGACACTGTATTACTGTAGACACAACTGATGGACACTGTATTACTGTAAACACACCTGATGGACACTGTATTACTGTAGACACACCTGATGGACACTGTATTACTGTAGACACAACTGATGGACACTGAATTACTGTAAACACACCTGATGGACACTGTATTACTGTAGACACAACTGATGGACACTGTATTACTGCAAACACACCTGATGGACAGGACACTGTATTACTGTAGACACACCTGATGGACACTGTATTACTGTAGACACAACTGATGGACACTGTATTACTGTAAACACACCTGATGGACACTGTATTACTGTAGACACACCTGATGGACACTGTATTACTGTAGACACAACTGATGGACACTGTATTACTGTAAACACACCTGATGGACACTGTATTACTGTAGACACAACTGATGGACACTGTATTATTGTAGACACACCTGATGGACACTGTAGTACTGTAAACACACCTGATGGACACTGTATTACTGTATTGCTGTAAACACACCTGATGGACAGAGTTATAACCTGTGTTGACGGACATCAGGAACGACAGATTTAAACTCACTCTGGTTTGGACATCATCGAATAGTTGCGCTCGGAAATAGAAGCTGGAAGATCTTAAATCAACGAATTCAAAAATTTTATTCTATCAACAAAAACTTTTGTTTTGTTTACTACTAATATAAGAATCATGTGGAAGAATACGACTGTGTGAAAAAACCTGTGTCACACACACACACACACACACACCCTCTCACACACACACACACACACACACACACACACACACACACACACTCACACACACACGTGCACACACACACGTGCACACACACACACATACACAGTCTCACGCGCGCACACACACACACACACACCTTTTGAACTCTTTGAACCTCTAACAGAAAAGTTGATTTAAAATGGTCAGACAATAGTGATGATGTGATTCATGAACCCTAACTAATGTGATTTCCATCTAAATTTCCTTGCAAATTGTGAAATTAATTTATATTATTAAATCCATAATTTTAATTTTAACTGCTACTGTTCCAAAAACATTTTTTTTAAAGTATAATTTTTTTGTAAAAATTGTGGAAACTATTCTTCAGGATTTTTTGATGAACAGAGTTCAAAAGAACAGCATTTATTTGAAACAGAATCTTTTGTAACATTATAAATGTCTTTACTGTCACTTTTGATCAATGTAATGCATCTATACTGAATAAAAGTATTAATTGCTTAAAACACTTGCAGTATGCATACAGCAGTATGAGTGTTCATTTTTAATAAAAATGCCACATTATATTTGGATATCAGCTTTAATGTGCATCACAGATCAGAATATATAAATATTATTATTATTATGTTTCTGATTGAGTGTGTGTGTGTGTGTGTGTGTGTGTGTGTGTGTGTGTGTCTGTGTGTGTGTGTGTGTGTGTGTGAGAGAGTGAGTGAGTGAGTGTGTGTGTGTGTGTGTGAGTGTGAGAGAGAGAGAGAGAGAGAGAGAGAGAGAGAGAGAGAGAGAGAGAGAGAGTGTGTGTGTGCGTGTGAGAGAGAGAGTGAGAGTGTGTGTGGTGTGTGTGTGTGTGTGCGTTTCAGTTCAGAGTTTCCCTCTGTCACACACACATTAGTTTGATTTCATTTGTGTTCTTCTGCATCTGAAACAGTCTCTCCGAGGAGACACACACACGTCTCCCGCTCTTTCTTCTGTTGCCACAGCAACAGGACGGGTTCTGAAAGCTCGCGGGGTTCTGTTGCCGTCGGCAGCGAGAGAGAGGAGCCCATTTTACTGCCGAGCCGCTGCGCAAATGATTTATGGGAGCGCATCATTATAGTGTTATTAATGTTGAATGAGAATCAGTTCCTCTCGCAGCATCTCTTCTCTTCTCTGATGACGAGGGCGGGGCTATAACCTGTCACTCACATGAGATCAGCCAATAGCAAACCACAACCATCCAATCAACTCCCCACAGACACACTCAAGCCCCGCCCACATGTGTTTCCTGAAGCGATTCACTCGATATACGACACAATAGAGGAGAAAAGACGAGTGCAACTTCACTTTCATGACGACTTTATAGATACAATTGTAAGTCTGCATCTTTGAGCTTATCTTTTGCTAGTAAAAGATGACAAAATACACTTTTAGCAAATAAACACTTATTGGTTTGCAGGGTTTACTTGTTTTTATCCCATAATATTCTCTCTTTTAATGGCACAATTATTAATTGACATTTCACTTCTTTCATTGAAGTGTGTGTGTGTGTGTGCGTGCGCGCGTGTGTGTGTGTGCGTGCATGTGTGCGTGTGTGTGTGCGTGTGTGAGCGCATGTGTGTGTGTGTGCATGTGTGTGTTGTGGGTTAATTGCATTATAAATATCCCCAGTAAAGAGATTTGTACTGCTAATGAGTGTCTCTGTTGCTCTTTGAATGTCAGCATTCATTCTGACACTCAGATCTCTCTCATCGCTCTCATTCAGCATGTGTTTCTCCGTCTGTGCAGGTGTGTGTGTGTGTGTGTGTGTGTGTGTGTGTGTGTGTGTGTTTCTCCGTCTGTGCAGGTGAATCGCTTCCCTTTGATTTCTGATGCTGTCTGTGAAACCCATGAATCCAGCCCTTAATCTTTCACATTTAAACACAGAAACACACACACACACACACACACACACACACACACCCCTCCGACAGCAGACGAGCCGCTGCTAAAACTGACGAACATCTGCAACACAAACTAAGCTGAGGGAGAAAACTGAGACTTGAGGAATACAGGACGACTTTTCTACTTTTCTCTCCAAATGATCTCTCTGAATTTGTCCAAATTTCTCTCCCAAAGTGAAACGATCCCTTCACATCAGCTGACAACGCAAATATTCACTGAATGTGTTCGAATATAACATTGAACATTTTCTTCAGTGACGTGATGTTGAATATCTGAGAAACAATGAAAATCCCGAAACACTGACAACTGTTAACAACTTCAGATTAAACATTCAAAGAACTAACCTACACACACACTGATTAAAGTTGAGTCATGCTGTGTGTGTGTGTGTATGTGTGTGTGTGTGTGTGTGTGTGTGTGTGTGTGTGTGTGTGGTCTCTCAATCTCCATGGCAATAACAGCTGCTGTAGGTCGTAATTGAAAGCAGGGAGAAAAAATAGAACAAAGATATTGAGAAAATAAATAAGGTGAACAGAGTGGAGAACACGAGGCTGTTAATGATGGAGGAGCTCAACTTCACTCAGGTCACAAACATACAGGAGTCTAAACCAAGCAAGAAGATGAAGTGTGTCATTTCTGCATCACAGGGAATTAAACAGCACATACTCTGCTTTTTTATATCTTCATCTGTCTTCAGTGTGTAATGTTGCTGTTCTAAAAAGCTCTAATAACCAATTAGAAGAATGAGAATTACAGACAAACACAAAAGGAAAGTGTCATGAAAGTTAACGTGTGTCTAACTGTCATAAGAATATCGTCACAATGCAGGAAAATCTTAATGCTCCTAAAATAAGCGTAAAGAGGATCTGTTTCTCTGTCTTCAGTGTGTAATGTTGATGTTTGAGGATGAAGAAGCTCCAGTTCTCCTCTATATCAGTGTCAGTGTTTCTGAACTCCTGAAACGCCTCCATTAGTCTTGAGTTTCTTCCGGGAACGAACACGTCACAATATTCCTCATTATAATAATTAATGCGCAGAATAAAGGGGCGGGGCCTGGTGGAGTTAGTCAGTAGTGTGTTAAACTGGCGGTTATGGAAAGGGGCGGGACATTTCCCAAACACACTCGAAGCGCTCGACCAATCACAACACACTGATCCAGCCGACCAATCAGAGCACAGTGTGCTTTCAGAAGGAGGGGCTTCATAGAGACAGGAAGTAAACAGAGCGTTACTGACAGACTGGGAAGAGAGGAGCCGCAACAATGGAGAATATGAGGAGAATAATCAGGAAAACCTGTTATAGTAGAGCCTGAAAACTACATCAAGACTTTGAGGAAGACTATTTAAATAAATAATGACTGTTTTCAAACCAGTTTCCTGAACACATCCCTGCCTGTCATTAGTCAAAGGCAAAAAAAGTCCCGCCCCTAAACTCACTCGATGTCTGGTCACTGAAACAAACAGATCACAAGATCACAAATTTGAGACAGAATGAGACCTTTTCTCCATAAACATAAGAAAAAGAGACAAAAAACAGAGAATATTTTACATGTGCGTCAGCAATGCTTCTATCACTTGTTTCTGTACTCTTTCAGAAGATGTGTACTAGCGCCACCTACTGTATAATAGTGAAAGAATGGATTGCCGGAAATTGGCGGGGAACGAGTTAATTGAGACTGTCACAACATTATTTAAATTAATTCTTCCACTGCGGCTGATTATCATCATCAGTTTCCAAACTAGACTAACCTGACCGTCTGAGTTCATCTGACGCATGCGATTCCAGCAAACACACACACACTTGAAACACCCAAACAGAGAGACTTAGTGATCACAAGAATCATTCCAGCACACACACACACACACACACGGACAAACACCTGAGCGCCTTTTCTGAGCCATTCTGATCTTAATAAAAGACGCCTGACATTTAAGAGACATTATCCACTGCTGGAACTGAAGAAATGCGAGAGGACAGAAGAGAAGAATGCAACTGAGGACGAGAGACACCGAACCACTGAACGAGAGAGAGAGAGAGAGAGGGCGTGATGTCATCTCTGCACATTAACACTGAGGTCTGGAGAGCTCAAGCACCAGCTGACAGACACTAAAGATTCAGATCAGATACTGAAGATCATTCAGTATGTTCATATTCTGACAGCGGATCATCCGTACGTCAATCGCAGTCATCGGGCGTCACATCATATACACTCCTGTTGTTCTGAAGAGGATCTAGTCGCTGGATTGACATGATTTGATTTTCATCTTGGGCTGCAAAAATTAAATCAAAAAACAAAGCCAAATTCGTGATATAGCTTAGCACAATTATCACCTGGCAAAGGCTGTGATTTAAGTAAATGAATACATGCGCTGCGAGTTTCAGAGTGAAGTGCAGAACTGTGTTCATTTACACACAAACATCTCATGATCTGCTGTTTTTTTCCAAGCAGCAACAATCCTTTCTCCCTCTTAAATCCAACACTGAAGTGAGTTAAACTGCAGTTCCTCCACTGGCCACTAGAGGCCGGCTGCAGAAGAGACTCAATCCCATAGACCCGCATGTTAAAATGCCCAACTTTACAGCAGAATAAAACATGTTTACAGTCTGGTGCTAAAAGTGGTTTTGGTCTATATCGCTAATGTTGCCCTTCATGACGACTGTGAGGGGGGTGAATGTTTTTATAACTCATCCGTTTAAATTATATTAAGACTTAAAGTTGTGCATAATTAAGGGCGTGGCCACTTGAGTGACAGGTGGATAGCCGCTGATGTCCCTACTAGCCGTTTGTCTGCTAGCGTTAGCGTCACGTCACCTCAGCTAATCCGCCTCGCTAGTGATGTAGTACTCGAGTCCGGTCTCGAGACCGATTTCTGCTTTCTCGGACTCGTCTCGGACTCGACCCTTCAAAGACGCGGTCTTGACTCGGTCTCGGAAAACAGTGGGAGGAGAAGGACTCGTAATTTCAGACCGAGTCCGCGAGATTTTTTTTATGTTCATATAAAAAACAACACATAACAACAATAATAATAAAATGCAATGTTGACGGGCATTATTTGAAAATGACATCCCATGGTGCAATGCAAAGGCCGAACAGTTGATTAGGTGATATTAAATCATGAATATCAAAACTGACATGTCGAGACAAAATCTCGACTCGGACTTGCTTCCTCAAAGACTCGGTCTTGACTCGGACTCGGCATAGGCGGCCTCGTCCCCATCACTACGCCTCGCTGCACATTTACGTTTATCCGGGAGTGACGCGCTTCCAAGATGGCGACGGCCGGCTCCGCCCACTTAGGGCTTCAAAAATACTATATTTATTTACAGTCTATGGTTTTTTCAGATTCTCACAGTAAACTGCTCCAAAAACAAAACATTCGCCAATCATCTTCACCTGCGGTTTTACATCAAAAGTTTGATGGTTTAATGTTTGAAAATAAGATTTTTTCCCAAATCATGCAACCCTAGTTTCATCACATCAGATCTTTCATGTCCACATTATATTCATCATCACGAGCCTGTGCTTTATGACTTATCCACATCTGATCTCAGATGTACAAACATGGCCTCAGCATCACATAAAAACATCTCAATCACTTTAGATGCCAGTCAGACTGTCTAAGTGGGCGATTCCTGGCTAGAATACACCAATAATCTGCCAACTGAATGACTAGATCTGACGTGAGACTGACATTTCAGATTTCTTCTCCACATTTGAGCTGAAATAACAGACATTACAAGTAAAAGGATCTTTAAGAAGGAAAATATCCAGCTGTAATATCTCTCACACACACTGTAATTATATCCTCAGAACAAAAACACACACAGGCTAAAGCGTACGTCTCCGCCGCTGATTTATCATCATATTGTGTCATTATGTTTTCATCACAGAAAGCGGTTCATTATTATTCACAGTTGTGCTGAAAGTCATCCTGGGAATGAGAAGATGTTCACCAGCATGTCCAGTGAGCAGACGCCGTGTGACACGGTCAAACCGCATGTTTCGAACACGCCGAACGGGAAAGTGCTGTGACACGCAGATCAAATGATTTGCATTTAATATGCAGGTATTGTGGACCAATGAGATCTGACTGTGGGCGGGGCTTAGCAGTGCAACACTGCAGATATTATAGCGCCTTTTTTTCCCCCAAATTCCATTTTGTTTTATCCCAGATTCCATATTTTACGTTTACATTTTTCTGGATTCTTTTTTTTTTTTAGTAATTAAAAAGCATGTCTAATGGATTGAAGTCATGAAACTTATAAAAATTACAAACGATTTTTGGGCCCTATGAAATTTGAACCTGTTTTATTTTTATTTATTTTTGCAGTTTTTTCTGGATTTCATTTTCTTTCTGGAATGTTTTAATGGTTGAATTAAATTTGAATAAAAATCACGTCAAATTTAAAAAAAAAAAATTTATTGGTTTTAATTTTAATAATCAAAAAGCAGATCTAATCAATTTAATTTCTAAAACTTCAACAACATAATTTATTAGTTTTTTTTTTTTACAATAATAGAGCCCTATGAAATGTTTTTTTATGGATTTATGATGTGAATAAGTTTTTATCAAAAAAAGATGGTGATCAAATAAAGGCATAAAATATAAATTTTATTTACCATTATTATTATAACTTTGCGAAGTACATTCTACTGTACAATAGTAATATATTTCTGTCATAATTTCTTCAAGTTAAACCAAACTTTTATTTTGACGGGTTGTCAAAGACCTTTGAGTAACTGTGTGTATATGCGGCCCTAGGAAACATTATCTAAGTGATTGACAAACTGAAACATCACACACACAAACACAGTTCACACAGCGTTCTTCAGGGTAAAGGATATGGGCTGGACACCATCCGCAGGCAGAAGCTGCGAGGAAACGTGGACTGTTTGAGGCAGAAGAAAACGATGGGCGCCAACTCTGGGTACGGGACGACCAGAGCGCTCAACTCACTGCTGACATCATCAGCCACTTCCTGTTCCTGCTCCACAGGCTCCGCCTCTTCTTCAACAAGCCCATCCCAGCCAGGAGAGGCACGCAGATCCACGTGTGGC
This sequence comes from Rhinichthys osculus, assembly GCA_029959095.1. NCBI lineage: Eukaryota > Metazoa > Chordata > Actinopteri > Cypriniformes > Leuciscidae > Rhinichthys > Rhinichthys osculus. The sequence continues at coordinate 44,460,393 of JARWKJ010000010.1, read as the reverse complement.
TCCGCCCCCTCCGAGACAGGCCCCTCCCCCTCTGATGTCATGGCTTTGGACCCGCCTGCAATGAAAGAGACCATTAATTCAATTCACAATTATTTGTATAGCGCTTTTCACAATACACATCATTTCAAAGCAGCTTTACAGTAAATGCATGAATACACATTACAATTTACAGTGATCTATTATCAGAGGAGACTGTCTAAGTTATGCATTTCAGAAATGTACAAAATCACAGTTAGCGGAAAAGGTATTAATTTAAACTATGTTATAATTTAATGCAGAAACGACGAGTTCATTGAAGTAATGAATACTGGTTTGTTAACAAATGATTATGACGATTTAGAAAAATTCCATTAATGATGTAAAATCAGAGAAACGAAATTAAACAAGCTCTTTTATAACAGAGTTTTCTTAAAGTCCTTGGAAGAGTTAATTCTGCACACATTTATCTATTAATACAGATGAACAGAGATAAACGAGTTAAAGCTGGACGGCTGGGTGAAAGCTACACACACGGGTTGGTTATAAATACTCTGCAGGGCTAAAGTAACATTCTGCTCTTCATATTTCAGTTTTGATGGTTTATTATAGCAACAATTCAGTCTGAAATTATCATTTATTCACCCTCGTGTCGATGGAACAGAAGAAGATTTTTTTTCTGTCCATCTAATGAAAGTCAATGGGGTCCAATATTGTTGCTGACGTTCTTGAAAATATCTTATTTTGTGTTTGTGTTTGTATTTCTAGGTGAACGATCACGTTTAATGAGAAGAATATTCCGCAGAAATATATATAAAATAAGACACACATCATGACAGATGTTTTGAATCACAGTCGGATTTAATAATGAGTTAGCTAACGAGTTAACTCGATACTCATTTACTCTGAGTTGTGGTGCTCATCATGACGCTTGAGCTTCAGTTTCCCCTGAACGCATGAATAGTGACACGTACACCGTGAATGAAATGTCACTTTTGATAAACGTGTCTGTCACATGAGCAAATGTGTAGCCTATGCATTTACTCACAAAGATCGTTTTACTCACATTAGCACACTGACGAGTGTTTATGTGGAGGCTGTCAGTGTAATGATCCCTGTTATGTTCCCCAGCACAAACTCTTTAACCTGTTCGACATCTCAATCCATCATACATCCCGCCCTGAGCCACGGTGTGTGTGTGTGTGTGTGTGTGTGTGTGTCTTGGACTGAGTGAGTGTGAGTGTGTGTGTGTGTGTCTTGGAGTGAGTGAGTGTGAGTGTGTGTGTCTTGAGTTGGTGTGTATCTGAGTGAGAGTGTGAGCATGTGTGTGTGTGTGTGTGTGTGTGTGAGAGAGAGAGTGAGCTTGTGAGTGTGTGAGTGAGTGAGTGAATTAGAGTGAGTGAGTGTGAGTGTGTGTGTCTTGAGTTGGTGTGTATCTGAGTGAGTGTGTGAGCGTGTGTGTGTGTGTGTGTGTGTGTGTGTATTAGAGTGAGTGAGTGTGAGTGTGTGTGTGTCTTGAGTTGGTGTGTATCTGAGTGAGTGTGTGAGCGTGTGTGAGCGTGTGCGTGTGTGTGCGCGCGTGTGTGTGTGCGCGCGCGCGCGTGTGTGTGTGTGCGTGTGTGTGTGTGTGTCTTGGAGTGAGTGAGTGTGAGTATGTGTGTGTGTGTGTGTGTATGTGTGAGAGTGTATTAGAGTGAGTGAGTGTGTGTGTGTGTGTGTGTGTGTCTTGGAGTGAGTGAGTGTGAGTGTGTGTGTGTGTGTCTTGGAGTGAGTGAGTGTGAGTGTGTGTGTCTTGAGTTGGTGTGTATCTGAGTGAGAGTGTGAGCGTGTGTGCGTGTGTGTGTGTGTGTGTGAGAGAGAGAGAGTGAGCTTGTGAGTGTGTGAGTGAGTGAGTGAATTAGAGTGAGTGAGTGAGTGAGTGTGAGTGTGTGTGTGTGTCTTGAGTTGGTGTGTATCTGAGTGAGTGTGTGAGCGTGTGTGTGTGTGTGTGTGTGTGTATTAGAGTGAGTGTGAGTGTGTGTGTGTCTTGAGTTGGTGTGTATCTGAGTGAGTGTGTGAGCGTGTGTGTGCGTGTGCGTGTGTGTGTGTGTGTGTGTGGTGTGTGTGTGTAAAATAAAAATGCAATTAAAGTATTTATAAATTATTTATATTGTTTTATTTCTAATTATGTAGTTATTATTTCATGTAATTAAATATATATATATATATATATATATATATATATACACAATTATTTATGCATACACATTTATACAAATTATTTATGCATAAATAAAAATGCATAAATGGTTAATACAGGCCTTTTTATTGTACAGGAGTTGTTTGACATGTATGAATGAGAGCACACGCATGTGTGTATCACACGGATCTCACTAACACACACAATCAGCCTTTGAAAACATCACAAATGATTTTTAAGCTGGAGCGTCTCATTTACAGGAGCAGAGACGTTTACAGACGAGAGAGAAAAACTACATCCAGGTGAAATCTGACGGCTCAGAGAGAGAGAACGCCATGAAACACTAGAACAACTGCTGTGCCGTAAAATATTAATATTACAGGTGAAAATCTGGGAGAAAATATGATACAAACAGATGCGTGTGCTGAGAATCTGTTTACAGTCGGAGCAGAGCGGAAATCTGCAGTATAAACATCCTGACGGACACACACCTCAATCTCACTCCACTCGCGCTCTCCTTAAAGGAGTCGCATGATGGGAAACAGCACTGGATTCACTCACAAACCTTCATGACATCACAGCCATGAGCTCATTAGCATACGACAGAACTGAGCAACTGTTGAGCTCCACCAGCCAATCAGGGCACAGCTCATTTACCTACAGAACTAAATGAGTCTGAAAGGTACAGTAGATTAAAGTGAAAAGTTAAACTAAGTTATGTCCGTTTAATTATAAATCTACAGAATAAGGTGCTTTAAGCTCTTAAATCTGCAGTGTTTTGTCACTGCAGCACTGGTAAAAATAGCATGTGATGTGTGTAATAAATCAGCGCTGTGTGTTTCCTGTCTGAGAGAGAAACAGTAATCTGTTCCTCATCCATTGGGCCCTATAATTTGAATAATAGAGACACTCCACTCGAGTCCACACTGAGACAACACAGGCAACTCAGAGTCAACGCTGAGAAAACTCAGTCAATGCGCAGAGAAAAATCTGAGACAACACAGATAAAACGCACAGTCAATGCAGTCAATGCAGAGAAAACGGTGAGACAATGCAGTCAACGCACCGTCAAAGCTGAGACAAAACAGAGACAACACAGAGAAAACGCACAGTCAATGCAGTCAATGCAGAGAAAATGCAGAGAAAACGCAGAGAAAATGCAGAAAAAACGCAGTCAATGCTGAGACAACACAAAGAAAACGTTGAGAAAAAGCAGTTAACGCAGAGAAAATGTTGTGACAACGCAGAGATATGCACAGTCAACGCAGAGAAAACACAGTCAATGCAGTCAACGCACAGTCAAAGCTGAGATAACGCAGAGAAAATGTTAAGACAACGCTGAGATAACACAGAGAAAGTTGAGACAATGCAGAGAAAACGCAATCAACGCAGAGAAAATGTTACGACAATGCAGAGAAAGTTTAGACAACGCTGAGACAACGCAGAGACAACGCTGAGACAACGCAGAGAAAAATGTTAAGACAACCCAGAGAAAGTTGAGACAACGCAGAGACAACGCAGAGACAACACAGAGACAACGCAGTCAACGCAGAGACAACACAGAGACAACGCAGAGACAACGCAGAGACAACCCAGAGAAAGTTGAGACAATGCAGAGACAACGCAGTCAACGCAGAGACAACGCAGAGACAACGCAGAGACAACGCAGAGTCAATGCAGTCAACGCAGAGACAACGCAGAGACAACGCAGAGACAACCCAGAGACAACACAGAGACAACGCAGAGTCAATGCAGTCAACGCAGAGACAACACAGAGACAACGCAGAGACAACGCAGAGTCAATGCAGTCAACGCAGAGACAACGCAGTCAACGCAGAGACAACGCAGAGACAACACAGAGACAACGCAGAGACAACCCAGAGAAAGTTGAGACAACGCAGAGACAACGCAGAGACAACGCAGAGACAACCCAGAGAAAGTTGAGACAACGCAGAGACAACACAGAGACAACGCAGAGACAACCCAGAGAAAGTTGAGACAACGCAGAGACAACGCAGAGACAACGCAGAGACAACGCAGAGACAACGCAGAGACAACGCAGAGACAACGCAGAGACAACGCAGAGACAACCCAGAGAAAGTTGAGACAACGCAGAGACAACGCAGAGACAACGCAGAGACAACACTGAGACAACGCAGAGACAACGCAGAGACAACGCAAAGGAAATGTTACAACAACGCAGAGACAACGCAGTCAACGCAGAGACAACCCAGAGAAAGTTGAGACAACGCAGAGACAACGCAGAGACAACCCAGAGACAACGCAGAGACAACGCAGAGACAACCCAGAGACAACGCAGAGACAACGCTGAGACAACGCAGAGACAACCCAGAGAAAGTTGAGACAACGCAGAGACAACGCAGAGACAACGCAGAGACAACCCAGAGAAAGTTGAGACAACGCAGTCAACGCAGAGACAACGCAGAGACAACGCAGAGACAACCCAGAGAAAGTTGAGACAACGCAGAGACAACACAGAGACAACGCAGAGACAACCCAGAGAAAGTTGAGACAACGCAGAGACAACGCAGAGACAACGCAGAGACAACGCAGAGACAACGCAGAGACAACACTGAGACAACGCAGAGACAACGCAGTCAACGCAGAGACAACGCAGAGACAACGCAGAGACAACACTGAGACAACGCAGAGACAACGCAGTCAACGCAGAGACAACGCAGAGACAACACAGAGACAACGCAGAGACAACCCAGAGAAAGTTGAGACAACCCAGAGACAACGCAGAGACAACGCAGAGACAACGCAGAGACAACGCAGAGACAACGCAGAGACAACGCAGAGACAACGCAGAGACAACGCTGAGACAACGAGAGACAACGCAGTCAACGCAAAGGAAATGTTACAACAACGCAGAGACAACGCAGTCAACGCAGAGACAACGCAGTCAACGCAGAGACAACCCAGAGAAAGTTGAGACAACGCAGAGACAACGCAGAGACAACGCAGAGACAACGCTGAGACAACGAGAGACAACGCAGTCAACGCAAAGGAAATGTTACAACAACGCAGAGACAACGCAGTCAACGCAGAGACAACCCAGAGAAAGTTGAGACAACGCAGAGACAACGCAGAGACAACGCAGAGACAACGCAGAGACAACGCAGAGACAACGCAGAGACAACGCAGAGACAACGCAGAGACAACGCAGAGACAACACTGAGACAACGCAGAGACAACGCAGTCAACGCAGAGACAACGCAGAGACAACGCAGAGACAACACAGAGACAACGCAGAGACAACGCAGAGACAGCCCAGAGAAAGTTGAGACAACGCAGAGACAACACAGAGACAACGCAGAGACAACCCAGAGAAAGTTGAGACAACGCAGAGACAACGCAGAGACAACGCAGAGACAACGCAGAGACAACGCAGAGACAACGCAGAGACAACGCAGTCAACGCAGAGACAACGCAGAGACAACGCAGAGACAACACAGAGACAACGCAGAGACAACGCAGAGACAACCCAGAGAAAGTTGAGACAACGCAGAGACAACACAGAGACAACGCAGAGACAACCCAGAGAAAGTTGAGACAACGCAGAGACAACGCAGAGACAACGCAGAGACAACGCAGAGACAACACTGAGACAACGCAGAGACAACGCAGAGACAACGCAGAGACAACGCAGAGACAACGCTGAGACAACGAGAGACAACGCAGTCAACGCAAAGGAAATGTTACAACAACGCAGAGACAACGCAGAGACAACGCAGAGACAACCCAGAGAAAGTTGAGACAACGCAGAGACAACGCAGAGACAACGCAGAGACAACGCAGTCAACGCAGAGACAACGCAGAGACAACGCAGAGACAACGCAGAGACAACGCAGAGACAACGCAGTCAACGCAGAGACAACACAGAGACAACGCAGAGACAACACAGAGACAACGCAGTCAACGCAGAGACAACACAGAGACAACGCAGTCAACGCAGAGACAACACAGAGACAACGCAGAGACAACGCAGAGACAACGCAGTCAACGCAGAGACAACGCAGAGACAACACAGAGACAACGCAGAGACAACGCAGAGACAACGCAGTCAACGCAGAGACAACGCAGAGACAACGCAGAGACAACGCAGTCAACGCAGAGACAACGCAGAGACAACGCAGAGACAACGCAGAGACAACGCAGAGACAACACAGAGACAACGCAGAGACAACACAGAGACAACGCAGAGACAACCCAGAGAAAGTTGAGACAACGCAGAGACAACGCAGAGACAACGCAGAGACAACGCAGTCAACGCAGTCAACGCAGAGACAACGCAGAGACAACGCAGAGACAACACAGAGACAACGCAGAGACAACGCAGAGACAACGCAGAGACAACGCAGAGACAACACAGAGACAACGCAGAGACAACGCATTCAACTCAGAGAAAATGTTAAGACAACGCTGAGACAACTTTTCTCAACACAGTGACATCAATGACACGACCAATCACAGCACTTGCAGTCACAGAAACCACATCTCATTTCTGTATGTCACTGCATATGTGCGGACACTGAACAAAAGATCTTGAGTGAATGATAAGACATTACGAGCTCCACACGTCTGCTGATCTCTACAGGAGCGTGAGACGCATTCAGCTTGTGTTAGACGAGGGTCATCATGAAGAACTGGGCCACTTTAAATTACACATTACTATAGTAAAACACCACAGCTCTCTGAAACCCAGACAAACACACAGCAGCCCGTCTGAAGATACAGAACATATGTATGATCCAGAATCCCTCAGAGCAACTGAAGACACACATCTGTGAGCACTGCGCTCATTCCTTCTGTGCGGAAATACAAAGAAAACAAACCCAATGTTTAGTGTGTTTACAGGAATTCAACATCCACACACACAGAAATATCTCAAGATCTATAATCTCACGTCTATATCGAGCTCTATATAATCCATACAGCCTAAAAACAAAACACACACACACACACACACACACACATTGCATAATGTGACAATTTATATAAGTGTAAAACACACACCTACACACTCTTGTTTAACAGAGTCAGAAACAGAAGGAGGTAAAGAACGAGACACGAGATGAATCAGAACAAGAGAACGTGCACAGAACACAAACATTCGCTCTCTCACACACACACACACACACACACACACACACACACACATATATACTCAGGGTTTACTCACTCACTCTCTCACACACACACACACACTCACTCTCTCTCACACACACACACACACACACACACACACACACCACACACACACTCACTCTCTCTCTCTCTCACACACACACACACACACACACACCACACACACACACACACACTCACTCTCTCTCACACACACACACACTCACTCTCACTCACTCACACACTCTCACACACTCAATCAATCAATCAATCAGTTTATTTATAGAGCACATTTAAACACAACCGAAGTTGACCAAAGTGCTTTACAAGGACTCACAAAGACACAAATATAAAACTACTATACATACTTAAAACCAAACGAGACCAGAAGGCACTCAATAATAATACTAGAAAAAACAGAAAGACAGACTACAGAGTGTTAAAAGCCAGGGTGAATAGATGAGTCTTGAGTTGAGATTTAAAAGTACAAATAGATGAAGCTTGCCTAATCGAGAGACGAAGACTATTCCACAGCTTCGGCCCAGCAGCAGCAAAAGCACGTTCACCGCGTTTTTTAAGTTTAACTTTAGGGATTGTAAGATGGCCAAGGTCAGAGGATCTCAGGTTTCTGGAAGGAGTATATGGAGTCAGAAGATCTGTTAAATATTGTGAAGCCAAATTATTCAAAGTTTTAAAGACAAATAATAAAATTTTAAAATCAATCCCATACTTTACTGGAAGCCAGTGCAAAGACATTAAGATTGGTGTTATGTGGTCAAACTTTCGCTTCCCTACAAGTAGTCTAGCGGCTGCATTTTGAACCAGCTGTAGACGAGAGATGGAAGCCTGAGAAATACCATAATACAGGGAGTTACAGTAATCAAGCCTCGATGTAATGAATGCATGAATAGCTGTTTCCAAATTTCTCCTGGATAAGACATGCTTTACTTTACCGAGAAGGCGAAGTTGGTAAAAGCATGATTTGACAACAGCAGAGATCTGTTTATCAAACTTTAAACTGGAGTCAAAAAAGATGCCCAGATTTCTGGCACCCTTTGTGTTATACGGGGAGAGACAACCCAAATCAAGATCAAAAACACAGTTTTCATTGGGGCCGAAAATGATAAACTCAGATTTATTTTCATTTAAATTTAAAAAATTACTTGAGAGCCATAACTTCAGTTCGTTGAGACAATCTAACAACGGCTGAAGAGTATATTTGTTGTTACGTTGCAATGGCAGGTAGAGCTGTGTATCGTCGGCGTATAGATGAAAAGAAACACCATGCTTTTTAAAAATAGCAGCCACGGGGTGCAGATACAAAGAAAACAACATAGGCCCAAGGATTGATCCCTGAGGAACACCACAGTCAAGGTGTTTGTTAGTGGAAGAAAATTGTCCCAGGTGAACAGTAAAACATCTATCTGACAGATAAGAACGAAACCATTGTAAAACAGAACCACGAAGTCCCACACAAGACTCCAAGCGTGACAGAAGGATGTTGTGGTCGACTAAATCAAAAGCAGCACTTAGATCTAACAGGACCAAAGCCATTTGTTTTCCTGAGTCAGTGGTGAGATAAATATCATTTAAAACTCTTAAAAGAGCAGATTCAGTGCTATGTAAAGCTTTAAAACCTGATTGAAAAACTTCATTGATAGAATTTTCCAACAGGAAAGATTGTAATTGAGCCAACACAACTTTCTCCATGATCTTCGACATAAAAGGAAGATTTGAAATGGGTCGAAAACTGGAAAGAGATGAAGGATCAAGATTAGGTTTTTTGATATATGGTGTTATTGCCGCATGTTTAAAGCAGACTGGAACAGTGCCCAAAAATAAGCATTTGTTAATGACAGAAAATAGACCTGGACCAATTGCATCCATAGTGTGTTTGATGAAATGAGAAGGAACAATATCATATGGACATGAAGTAGGCTTAAGGCAGTCCACAATTTCCTTACAGGAGTGCAAGTTGAGTGGCTCAAACACAGACCATGTGGAGGAGTATAAAGGAATCTCTGACAGCATATATCCAGTCTGAGCCATTTGAGATCTAATAGTCAAAACCTTGTTTGTGAAGAAGTTTCCAAAACTTTCACAAAGGGAGACAGAAGGCTCAGGGAAAAGATTAACAGGTGGATTTAGCACAGAGTCAATAGTGGAAAAGAGGACACGTGAGTTATGCCTATTTTTCTCAATCAGATCAGAAAGATATTTACACACACTCTCACTCACTCACTCACACACACACACACCACACACACACACACACTCACATTCACACACACATACACACACTTGCTCTCACTCACACACACTCACTCAAACTTATGCTCTCTCACATTCACTTGCTCACTCACACTCACATTCTCTCACACACACTCATGCTTCCTCATGCTCACACTCGCTCACTCACACTCGGTCACACTCGTTCACTCAAACTCTCTCTCACTCGCTCACACACACACTCTCACTCTCTCACACACACACACACACACACACTCACTCTCTCTCACACACACACACACACTCACTCTCACCCACTCACACACTCACACACTCACTCACTCACACACACCAGACACACACACACACACACACACACACACACATACACACACTTGCTCTCACTCACACACACTCACTCAAACTTATGCTCTCTCACATTCACTCACTCACTCACACTCACATTCTCTCACACACACTCATGCTTCCTCATGCTCACACTCGCTCACTCACACTCGGTCACACTCGTTCACTCAAACTCTCTCTCACTCGCTCACGCTCACACACACACTCTCACTCACTCACACACTCAAAAAGTCACACACTGACACAAAAAAGAGGTTAAAATTATACTGTGCATAAAAAACAAAGCCTTTTTATAGGATTTTAAGATTTGTTGCATTAAAATATTCATGACAAACACATTTACTCCATATTTTCATTTCTTAAATGCATCTTTTGAGTTTTTTTGCAATTCTCATTGATGTTTCCCATTATTATAAATCTGTTTTAACTGCACTACCATAAAAATACTGTAATACAAACTTAATGATCCTAAATACATTCAGTAAATACTACCATGATGAACAAATACTTAATTGAAATATATATTTTGTTTGTTTCACATTAGTATAATGAGATTATAATAAACATGATTGAATTATCATGAACAATGTCACAGTACAAAATAATATCATAGTACAATAGATATTACTTCATAATCATTTGTTTATTTTGATTTAGGAGATTTAGTACATATGAGCCGGATGTGTTCCTGACAGGGTTTGTTTGGTTCACCACATTTTCAGTGGATTTCATGGCTCTTCCTTTTTGGACAAGAAACAAATGCGGTAACACTATTGTTTAAGGTGACATTGTTACACATGTTATAAGTAAATACACACATAGTAACAGTAAATGACGCATAATTACAAGCAAATAACCCTGACCCAATAGTAAGTGCATGTAGTTATATATATATATTACTCAGTTCTTATTTGTGTAATTAACGTCCCCTTAAAGTGTGGACACACTGAGACGGAGAGATAGACAGACAGTTACATGGATTTCAGTGGTAATGTTTTATGTAGAGTCTACATAGAGCAGCTCAGGATTGATCTCTCTGCGTGGGCAACACACACACACACACACACACAGTCTCTCTCCTGTCTCCCCCTGTAATTAATCCCACCTGCTAATAAACAATCCCAATGCAAATAGCTGCTTGGTAATTGTTTGTGTCCTGAAGTGAAATAATCAGACAAAACCTCTCTCAGCAGACATCCTCGATGGTAAAAAATTATTCATGAATAAAATAAAACACTAGACTAGATTAATGTGTGTGTGAAAAAAAGACAGATCACACAGATCATCATGGCTGTGATTGGACAGCGGTTGAGTGTGATGTTGCTTTTATACAACAGTTAAACATTTAAAAATCACTATAATCTAGGAAGGTCATATCAGGCAATTGACATGTCACACCAAATAGTCAGTAGTTCTGTTCAATTTCACACACACAACCAATCGGAACACTCTGAACACTGCTTGACCAGTTGGAACACTCAGAATGCCACTCAACCAATCAGAACACTGCTTGACCAATCGGAACACTCAGAATGCCATTCAACCAATCAGAACACTGCTTGACCAATCAGAACACTCAGAATGCCACTCAACCAATCAGAACACTGCTTGACCAATCAGAACACTCAGAATCCCACTCAACCAATCAGAACACTGCTTGACCAATCAGAACACTCAGAATGCCACTCAACCAATCAGAACACTCTGAACACTGCTTGACCAGTCAGAACACTCAGAATGCCACTCAACCAATCAGAACACTGCTTCACCAATCGGAACACTCAGAATGCCACTCAATCAATCTGAACACTGCTTGACCAATCGTAACACTCAAAATGCCACTCAACCAATCAGAACACTGTTTGACCAGTTGGAACACTCAGAATGCCACTCAACCAATCAGAACACTGCTTGACCAATCGGAACACTCAGAATGCCACTCAAACAATCAGAACACTGCTTGACCAATCAGAACACTCAGAATGCCACTCACCCAATCAGAACACTGATTGACCAATCAGAACACTCAGAATGCCACTCAACCAATCAGAACACTGATTGACCAATCGGAACACTCAGAATGCCACTCAACCAATCAGAACACTCGTAACACCTCTTGACCAATCAGAACACTCGGAATGCCAGGACAAAAACTGTTAAATAATCAGACTCTTCTCGCTCTTATTCTCTGTGGCTATTTTAACACACTTCATCTCCTAAATGTTTCTCTGATTATGATATTTGGCTCACGAATAATAATTATGTAACACAAATAATTGACCACAATCTGTTCCTGTTTAAATAAATTGCACAAGAAAAGATCTGCAGAAGAACATTTGCATAACATATTATAACAGTTATATAACATATAATATAACTAATGTGTCTAGCACTATAATCCACTGATGTTCAGTTGATCTACTGACCCACAGATCTACTGACCCACAGATCTACTGACCCACAGAACTACTGACCCACAGAACTACTGACCCACAGAACTACTGACCCACAGATCTACTGACCCACAGATCTACTGACCCACAGAACTACTGACCCACAGATCTACTGACCCACAGAACTACTGACCCACAGATCTACTGACCCACATAACTACTGACCCACAGATCTACTGACCCACAGATCTACTGACCCACAGATCTACTGACCCACAGAACTACTGACCCACAGATCTACTGACCCACAGATTTACTGACCCACAGATCTACTGACCCACAGAACTACTGACCCACAGATCTACTGACCCACAGATCTACTGACCCACAGAACTACTGACCCACAGATCTACTGGCCCACAGAACTACTGACCCACAGAACTACTGACCCACAGATCTACTGACCCACAGATCTACTGACCCACAGAACTACTGACCCACAGATCTACTGACCCACAGAACTACTGACCCACAGATCTACTGACCCACAGATCTACTGACCCACAGAACTACTGACCCACAGATCTACTGACCCACAGAACTACTGACCCACAGATCTACTGACCCACAGAACTACTGACCCACAGATCTACTGACCCACAGATCTACTGACCCACAGATCTACTGACCCACAGATCTACTGACCCACAGATCTACTGACCCACAGATCTACTGACCCACAGAACTACTGACCCACAGAACTACTGACCCACAGAACTACTGACCCACAGATCTACTGACCCACAGATCTACACCTGTTAGTGTACACACTAGCCGCTTTCCGACCGGAGGGACTTTTGCAGTTCCTAGAACCTAACGTTCCTATAACCCTTTTTTTCGCGTGTTCCGACCAGACTAAGTTGGGGATTTTTTAGTTCCTCAGACCGTAGTTCCTATAACTCTTTCAGTACCTGGTCTAGAGCGAGGACTTTTTTAGTTCTCTTTCCCTAGGTCTACGTTGATTGGTTCAACTTATAAGTCACGCCCACTGTCAACACATTTTCTTCACTGTCTGTTGCAATTCGCCTATGTAGGCTATGCTAACTCATAACTTAAGACAAACATAACGCATTCAACCAGCTAATTGCTAATGCTTGCTAAACTTACCCGTCGTTTTGTTTGCCTCCTGCGCTCTGCTCTTCTATCTTCTTCCATCACATTACTTAAGATCATATTACGCTGGAGCCTTCGTCTTCTGTGTTTCTCTGTGCAGAACTCAAGATCTTTAAACGCCGCCGTTCGTACTCCGTTATTAAGGTCCCGGCAAGGCAGAACAGGAACATTCCGATAGCCTCCTCCACGCTGGTTTGTTGTTGTTGTATGTGGCGCCGCCGCCATGCTTGCGTCACTCCCTTACCCCTCCTACCAGTTCCTATGGCCACTTGGCCAGTGCGAACGCAAAAAAGCAAAACCGAGTTTGGGGGAGAGTAGTTCTTAGAACTGTTTAGAAGTGGACAGTTCATATAACTAAGTTCCTGTAACTACTTGGTCGGAAAGCGGCTACTGTTAGTGTCCACCTGTTAGTGTCCACCCTGTTACTCTACACACTGTTAGTGTCCACCTGTTAGTGTCCACCCTGTTAGTGTCCACCTGTTAGTGTCCACCCTGTTAGTGTCCACTTGTTAGTGTCCACCCTGTTACTCTACACACTGTTAGTGTCCACCTGTTAGTGTCCATCCTGTTACTGTACAAACTGTTAGTGTTCACCCTGTTAGTGTCCACCTGTTAGTGTCCACCTGTTAGTGTCCACCCTGTTAGTGTCCACCCTGTTAGTGTCCACTCTGTTACTCTACACACTGTTAGTGTCCACCCTGTTAGTGTCCACTCTGTTACTCTACACACTGTTAGTGTCCACCCTGTTAGTGTCCACCCTGTTAGTGTCCACCCTGTTAGTGTCCACCCTGTTAGTGTCCACCCTGTTACTCTACACACTGTTAGTGTCCACCTGTTAGTGTCCAGCCTGTTAGTCTACACACTGTTAGTGTCCACCTGTTAGTGTCCACCCTGTTACTCTACACACTGTTAGTGTCCACCTGTTAGTGTCCACCCGGTTACTCTACACACTGTTAGTGTCCACCTGTTAGTGTCCATCCTGTTAGTGTCCACTTGTTAGTGTCCACCCTGTTAGTGTCCACCCTGTTAGTGTCCACTCTGTTACTCTACACACTGTTAGTGTCCACCCTGTTAGTGTCCACTCTGTTACTCTACACACTGTTAGTGTCCACCCTGTTAGTGTCCAGCCTGTTAGTGTCCACCCTGTTAGTGTCCACCTGTTAGTGTCCACCCTGTTACTCTACACACTGTTAGTGTCCACCTGTTAGTGTCCACCCTGTGAAACTCTGTATGCGGCCCTAAGAAACATTATTTAAGTGATTGACAAACTGAAACATCACCCACAAACATTGTGGCTCATTGAGTTGACTCATTAAGCACTAAACAATCAGTGTTACTGTCACACAGCGTTCATCCGCTCAACCGTCCTGATGTCCAGACTGTGAAGTCAAAACACTCACTGAATCTCACACACACACACACACACCAGTAAGCTGCTTTAAACACACAGATATATATGAAGATCTCAGAAGGTTCTGGAGTACAACGTAAACATGACCATCATTCAGTGCCATAATGTATATCAAAGTACAGGACTTTCATGTAAGGCATCTTATCATCTTACTCAAACTATTACATTTATTGATCTTATTTGATAGGAATGCACAATTTATTCAAGAATAATCAGTGTAACTGCGGTTTATAGTGATGCAGCAATACAGATTAACACTGTGCATTAATACAGAATATGTTTCAGTGTTTATCAGCATTTTATGATGACTTCAAAGGTGAGTTTACAGTCTGAATTATCAGTTTTATAATCATATTATTAAGAAGGAGGAAAGAACTGAGTCGAACACGTGTCGTTGCTTTCCCTGAATGGACTGAAATATTGATGACGGTTATTAATAACACCATAATTTCACCAAAGACACGAAAACCTTCTGAGCTTCACCTGGGTGTTTCCCCGGTAACAGAGAGAGAGAGCGAGAGAGAGCGAGAGAGAGCGAGAGAGAGCGAGAGAGAGCGAGAGAGAGCGAGAGAGAGAGAGAGAGAGAGAGAGAGAGAGAGAGAGCGAGAGAGAGCGAGAGAGAGCGAGAGAGAGCGAGAGAGAGCGAGAGAGAGAGAGCGAGAGAGAGAGAGAGAGAGAGATGCAACGATATGACAACATCTGCTGACAGAACACACACTCACACACACACACAGCTGTCTGGAGTGACATCAGCTGCTCAAGTCGGCAATTACACACAACATTCTAATTTATACACGACTTTTTTAGAAAAGAACAATGATGTTCAACTGCGCAAAACTCACTGCTACAGAGCCACAGTATGGTGTTGTGGTGGGTGCTAGGGTGTTGCTAAGGATGTTGATATGGTGTTTGGGTGGTTGCTAAGGATATTGCTGTGGAGTTTGGGTGGTTGCTAAGGTATTGCTAAGGTGGTTGATATAGGTGTTGCTTTAGTGTTGTGGGAAGTTTCTAGGGATGTTCCTGGTGTTTTGGGTGGTTGCTAGAGGTGTTGTGGGTGGTTGCCAGGGATATTGCTATGGTGTTGTGGATGGTTTCTAGGGATGTTGCAATGGTGTTTTGGGTGGTTGCTAAGGCGTTGCTATGGCATTGCTAAGGTGGTTGCTAGAGGTGTTGTGGGTGGTTGCCAGGGATATTGCTATGGTGTTGTGGATGGTTTCTAGGGATGTTGCAATGGTGTTTTAGGTGGTTGCTAAGGCGTTGCTAAGGTGGTTGCTAGAGGTGTTGTGGGTGGTTGCAAGGGATATTGCTATGTTGTGGGTTGTTGATTAGGTATTGCTAGATGATCACTAGGGATGTTGCTGTGGTTTTCTAGGTGGTTGCCATGGTGTTGTTGTAGTTGGTTGCTAGAGGTGTTGTTATAGTGTTGTGGGTGGTTGCTAAGGTGGTTGCTAGAGGTGTTGCTATCGTATTGCGGGTGGTTGCTAAGGCATTGCTATGGTGTTGTGTGTGGTTGTTAAGCATTGCTATGGTTGTTGCAATGGCGTTTACAAAAGCGTATGCATTCACAGGTATTGTCACACAACATCCACACCTCATTCCACACACTCGTTATTTATTTACTATTATTACTGTCACAGACATCCACTTCTTCACATGTTGTGAAACTGATCTTCACCACAGTCCTCTCTGCAGGCTAATTAGAGTTAACCGAGAGCTTGATCATATTTAAACATGCATATGAAAGCAAAAAATACAACATCTGGCCAATTAAACAAGAGATGCAGCAGTGAATCTGCAGGATCCGTTTCAGTGTGTCTCGTTCACTTCACAGTGTCTCTGAGCGACACGACGATTACAGAATAAACTACAGCTCACACGAGATTTATGAACTCAATCATAAGAACATATAGATATATAGATCGCTTTAAAGGGATAGTTCACCCCAAAATTAATATTCTGTCATTAATTAATCTCCCTCAAGTCGTTCCAAAACCGTTAAAACTTTCGTTCATCTTCGGAACACAAATGAAGATCTATTTTAGTAAACTCTGAGAGACACTACGGCGTGTGTTGTGCTGCGACACGAGAGCAGACGTTGGAGCTTTTGATAGAATTTTCATTTTTGGGTGAACAAGCCCTTTAATAAACCATTAAAAAATACAAAGACATGATATACTACTTCAATGTCAGGAAAAAAAGAATTGATGACGCATGATAACGCATTGATCATGATGTTTGGGTTCATGGATTCAGTCTTCAACATGAGATAATGCACACACTCACACACACACACACACACACACACGCAATCTCACTTTCATTACCACTTTCATTACATGGTGCATTATGGGAAATATGTGAATAAAAGCCATTTAGTTGAACACAGAGCCCAACACACACACACACACACACGCACACACACCTCACAAAAACACACAGACTCTTGGAAGTGTGTAGAGATTCAGCCTCTGGGTAAAAGAGGAAAACTCATTTTATCGTCTTTTATTATCTCCTGTTACACACACACACACTCACACACTCACACACACACACAAACTTTTTCTCCAAGTCATTTAATTGAGTCATTTAATAGAGTGGCAAACCTCCAGATGCTGCTGCAGCACTGCAACGAGACAATACACACACACACACACACACACATTCACTCAACACGCACACACTGACACACACACTGATACGTGCACGCAGTCACTCTCACACAAAAACACACTCTCACACACACACACACACTGATACGTGCACGCAGTCACTCTCACAAACACACACTCACTCACACTCTCGCACACGCAGTCACACACTCACACTGACACACACACACACTCACTCACACACACGAGAAGTTGATCACCTCCACAGAGGAGTGTACAGAACTGAAGCTGCTCTGATGAATAAATAACATCAAACACAATGAAAAATCACTAATGAAGGAACATGATCATTAATCCATCGGTCTCCACGGCAACACAAAATACGCATTACTATAATTACAATACAACTATTATATTAACCCTCCGCTCACACCTCAACCGAGTACACACGATACACACACCGTCAAATCAGGACAAAACAACGGAATCAACTCAACGACATCATCATCTAGACTGTGTGTTATATTCATAATCAATCAGCGCGTCCATCACTATATGATTATACATTCTTCTCTAATTTAATGCACAATTTTTCATTACAAATGAAATGATCAGAATAACAATTAGAGTTTGGACAAAAGCATCTCCTAAATGAATAAATGTAAATTAATTAAAAGAGCAACTAAAAGACAGTTATTCACTCTTTTATACCAACCTCCTAAAACAGTCATTTCCAGAGTTCAAATGAACATTAAACTAACCAAAAAATTATATAAATTGCAATTGAGGAAAAAAAAGTCAGAATTTTTAAATAAAGTCACAATTACCATTTTTATGAGTTATTCCGCGGCGGAAACAAGCGTCCACAGGACACAGTGTTAATGGGTTAATTATATATTAATCATCCAAAAGCATGTCTAAAATCAAATTAATTCATATACTTAATCAATGTAATCAATCTTTTAAAAATGTAATACATAACTCTGTAACAACAGAACATTGCTTTTTATTTTGATTGTATTGTTTTGTTGAACAAAGTCCTGCACAACAGAGGTTTGACTTTATTATAACATTACGGTCATGATTTATTCAAGTTACATGCAGAACATGTCGACTTCATATTTCAACTGATTCAGTAAGTCAGAGAATTGATTCAGTTAGACAGAATTGATTCAGTTTAGTCACAGAGCTGATTCAGTTTAGTCACAAATTTGATTCAGTTACTCACAGAATTGATTCAGTTTAGTCACAGAATCGATTCATTTACTCACAGAATTGATTCAGTTTAGTCACAGAATTGATTCAGTTTAGTCACAGAATTGATTCAGTTTAGTCACAGAATTGATTCAGTAACTCTCAGAATTGATTCAGTTTAGTCACAGAATTGAATCAGTAACTCACAGAATTGATTCAGTTTAGTCACAGAATTGATTCAGTTTAGTCACAGAATTGATTCAGTTTAGTCACAGAATTGAATCAGTAACTCACAGAATTGATTCAGTTTAGTCACAGAATTGATTCAGTTTCTCACAGAACTGATTCAGTTAGTCACAGACATTAGTCCATATCTTCATTTGAATTTCATTCATTGTAAAGCCCCAATTATTCATTCAAAAATAATCCAGTAAATTCCATTTTTACGCCTGAAATTAAAATTTCATCCATCTCACAGCAGAATGAAGAATTGATTCAGTTATTCACAGAATTGATTCAGTTTAGTCACAGAATTGATTCAGTTAGTCACAGAATTGATTCAGTTAGTCACAGAATTGATTCAGTTAGTCACAGAATTGATTCATTTACTCACAGAATTGGTTCAGTTTAGTCACAGAATTGATTCAGTTTAGTCACAGAATTGATTCAGTTAGTCACAGAATTGATTCAGACTGATGTTCATCAGTGATTCACACCGGACAGACTGACTGAGATTCTCACACACTTTATGGCCAGTGATGCTGGTTTTAGGGTTCAGTCCAGTGCTGGAGAACTGAACCAGAGCCGTCGCTGATCCAATATTAATGCAGTCATAACTCACAGCACTCGCAGAAGACTTACTGACCCGCAGTGTTGTGTGTAACGCGTTACAAAGTAACGTAACTACTTTTTCGGGTAAAAAGTAGTGTAACGCGCTACTACTGAAAATTTGGTAACGAAACGTAGTTCCTTTTTCAATTCGGCGCAACGTTACTTTCCCCAGGGACAGATTATCTGTCCCTGGGATTTGACAGCGATCTCCGTCATTTGATAGATTTGACCGCGATCGCCATCTCCGTAGTGAACGCCCCAGAGAGAAATGCACATAATGGATTACATAATCAGAGAGCAGCCTATTTCTTTTCGTTTTGAATTGTTTCGTTTAAAGACATTTCAAGCTTAAATTCTATACGTTGAGTTTCGGTTAATTTATGATGAGATGCTCCAGTTCACGTGCAATGCAAGTGACCACGCCGGCGCTTCCATGATTATATTGTCTCCTATATTTGCTTCTTACTTGCAGGCATTTGGTTGATAAAAAAATGATTAAAATTAAGATACAATTTATACAAAACGAAATTCGCTTTAAAGAAAGGCTTTCTTCAAAACAAAACTTAATGAAGTGGTCAAAATCATGTCTGATTGACTCAATGTCTCCCGATATATTGCGCATCCATCTTACTCGCGCTGTTCACTTTTCATAATCAGCATAGATGGAAAAAAAATAACATTATACTATTTTAACAAATATGAAACTAAATGCGCTTATTTAATGGCTACAACACGTAGGCTATAGCCCTACAGACTCCCTATTTGTATATTGCTGCACATTCATTTAATTCTGAATTTTGCACACATAAGTTGAAAGGCATTTGTTTACGTGCATAGTAAAACATATCTGCAACATTTATCAAGTTCACGGATAATTGTGCGTGCATTTATTAATCATTATGATACTAAAATCATAATAAAGTCTATACTATGTACAAAAAATCAGATGAGCCCAGAATATGAACGCAACGTGTTTACTTACACGTTAACCATTTTCCTCCCATAGAAAACCATTATAAGAACGCTTAATTTGACTTAATGCAGATTAGAATGTCCCCTTATTATGTCTAAATAATAAGATAAGTTTTCTTTTTTTTTTCTTCACCATGCGGTTCAGGACTTCCATAGAATACAGCCTGAATATAATTACTTCCAGAAATGATTTTTGGGGGTGCTAACGGGGTGCTTTGGTCTTTCTTGGGGGCTTTCTTTCTAGCCCCTCCCTAGCGCCGCCCATGCATATGCCTATCCATTAACCGGCATTTCTTCATAAATATTAAAATTTTTGATAAATGCATTATGCATTTATGGCATTATATATGGCATTATGCATAGTAGAACTTTATGTAGGCCTACACATTTAGGAACAGATATTGGGTTCTGCCCAAAGTCAAGCAACATAAAAGTAACGTAAAAGTAACGAGTAACGTAAAAAGTTACTTTCTTTATGGGGTAACTAAGTAAAGTAACGGATTACTTTTTTAAAGAAGTAACGAGTAACGGGTTACACTACTTTTTAAAAGTAACTTCCCCAACACTGCTGACCCGACATGAGCTTAAAGCAGAGAGAGAGAGAGAGAGAGAGAGAGAGAGAGAGAGACTCTGACCTGTAACACACCGCTCTGCTCCTCCATGCAATCAGCACACCAGCTTAATGAGAAGAAACCATTAAAAGTAAAAAAAGAGAATGTGTGTGTGTGTGTGTGTGTGTGTGTGATCCAGAAGAAGGTCTAAGCGTGAGTTATTAGGTCTATCGATCCATTTGGGCTTCAAACCCACACCAGCATCTCAAACGCAGACACACCGAAGCTCTTCATCATGTTCTGGGAAAAGGCTAACGATTGCTGTTCAGTTAGCATGTTTCCAATAGTCAAAGACCAGCATCCCCACTGGACCAATCAGCATCTAGAGATCATGTGAAAGAGATCATGTGACGCCCACACCAAATTCAGAACTGAGGAAAACTTGCACAGTATATTGACAAGACTAAGAGAGAAGAAACATTGGTAATATTTTGTAATAAAGGGCCAGATTTACTAAACGGGGCAAACACACACACACACACACACTCTCTGTGGTTTATGTGATTTATGAGGACATTCCATAGGCGTAATGACTTTTATACTGGACAAACTGTATATTCTATCCCCCTACACTGCCCCTATCCCTAAACCTGCCCATCACACACACACACACACTGCCCCTATCCCTAAACCTGCCCATCACACACACACACACACACACACACACTGCCCCTATCCCTAAACCTGCCCATCACACACACACACACACTGCCCCTATCCCTAAACCTGCCCATCACACACACACACACACACACTGCCCCTATCCCTAAACCTGCCCATCACACACACACACACACACACTGCCCCTATCCCTAAACCTGCCCATCACACACACACACACACACACACACACTGCCCCTATCCCTAAACCTGCCCATCACACACACACACACACTGCCCCTTATCCCTAAACCTGCCCATCACACACACACACACTGCCCCTATCCCTAAACCTGCCCATCACACACACACACACACACTGCCCCTATCCCTAAACCTGCCCATCACACACACACACACACTGCCCCTATCCCTAAACCTGCCCATCACACACACACACACTGCCCCTATCCCTAAACCTGCCCATCACACACACACACACACTGCCCCTATCCCTAAACCTGCCCATCACACACACACACACACACACTGCCCCTATCCCTATACCTGCCCATCACACACACACACACTGCCCCTATCCCTAAACCTGCCCATCACACACACACACACTGCCCCTATCCCTAAACCTGCCCATCACACACACACACACTGCCCCTATCCCTAAACCTGCCCATCACACACACACACACACTGCCCCTATCCCTAAACCTGCCCATCACACACACACACACACACACACACTGCCCCTATCCCTAAACCTGCCCATCACACACACACTGCCCCTATCCCTAAACCTGCCCATCACACACACACACACACTGCCCCTATCCCTAAACCTGCCCATCACACACACACACACTGCCCCTATCCCTAAACCTGCCCATCACACACACACACACTGCCCCTATCCCTAAACCTGCCCATCACACACACACACACACACACACACACACTGCCCCTATCCCTAAACCTGCCCATCACACACACACACACACACACACACACTGCCCCTATCCCTAAACCTGCCCATCACAGAAAACATGCTGCATTTTTACATTAAAAAAAACACATTGTTTTTTATGTTTTTAAGCTATTTGAAATATGAGGACTCATGCAATATCCTCATATATCACGTGTAAGTTGTAATACCAGTGTAATATGCATGTCATTATACACATTTGTGTCCTCATATATCACAAAAACAAAAGCACACACACACACACACACACACACACAGATACACACACACATGCACACTAACAAACACTCAGACACACACATTTAGACACACACACATTCAGACAGACACACACACACACACACACTAACATTCACATACTCTTACAGACACACACACACACACTAACATTCACATAGGTCTACTTTTACAGACACACACACACACTAACATTCACATAGGCCTACTTTTACAGACACACACACACACACACACACACACACACATTCTAAATCAGAGTAAACTGGTGGTCTTCAATAATCCCACATCCTGGTTTCTTCTTTGAAAAGCTTGTAGCCTATATCCATACTGTATGTTGGTTTTACGTGACTATAAAAACATGTTTGACTATAAAACACATGAGTGAGTGAGTCTCGACTCTCTTTAGCTCGTCCACTAAAGACTAAAGACCGTGTGTGTGTGTGTGTGTGTGTGTGTGTGTGTGTGTGTGTCTGAACGCTGAGGCTCATCTCTCCACGACTGACCAACAAGATCCCGGACAGCAGAAACACTACTGATGGAAACTACTCAAGTATCAATCCTTCGGGATTCAACAGTCAACAGGAATGTGTGTGTGTGTGTGTGTGTGTGTGTGTGTGTGTGTGTGTGTGTGTGTGTCTGCTGAAACGCACTGGCTCAACATCACAAAGCTGCTTTCCCAACCGCTCTCGTTGCTGAACACACACACACATTAATAAAGAGGAGTGTGTGTTATTGAAGCCTAAACACACACGTCAATGAAAGGTGAAGCGTCTGCATCTAATCCTGCTGAGGAAGAGGAAGATGAAGAGCTTTTACTCTCGACTCAATGAATGCAAATCTAAAGCTCTCGAATCCAAACTCAGCTTGAGATCA
This sequence comes from Rhinichthys osculus, assembly GCA_029959095.1. Classification (NCBI taxonomy): domain Eukaryota; kingdom Metazoa; phylum Chordata; class Actinopteri; order Cypriniformes; family Leuciscidae; genus Rhinichthys; species Rhinichthys osculus. The sequence goes on along the minus strand of JARWKJ010000010.1, from coordinate 44,436,585 downwards.
GAAAACAGACACACGGACGTTTAACTTTATAATAATCTGCTATAATGTTGTTCACAATAAAACGTGTCATAAACCGTTACAGAAATAATATTTTTTTTGTCTGAAAGGGTTCAAATGCAATTTAAGTCACCATTTCACTTACTCCCATAGTCAAAGAAGGCTTTAACACTTATTTAACACTTCACAATAAACTACAGTTTGTTAACACGAGTTAATGCATTAACATTATTTTTGTAAAAAAAAAACACAACTGTTCATTGTTAAATGCGTGATAATCTCTCGTGCATTACAGTGAGCGCGTGCACAGAGACGCCCTGACAGCCACGGGAGCGCGCACCTGTCTCAGCGCGCTATAAATAAAACAATAACACATCTCTGAGTTCTGCAGATTATTACTGTACACGACCACTAACAGAACAGCATCCTATCACCATCTTACTCTGTCTACCCGAGTCTGGCTATAAATAAAGCAGTTCATCAATAATCGATGGATGACCAGGTGGGAATGGAGAGGGAAAACGGATGCATTCGATTTAAAACTTATGAAACGATCCTCATTCATTTTCCCCATCGATGGATCTCAAAGTAGATTTAATGCATGGATATTAAGGCTTCTAACCCGAAAAAATATTTGCGACCCGAAAAAAACGAAAATAAATAAATAACGGGTTACTAATTATGAATGTTGGCAATGCATGGAACAATTAAAAAAATAACAGACATACAGAGGACACATCAGCATATGTCCATATTCGCATCCTCAAAGTCACGTGACCATGTTAACATATATACATAATATGCATGTGTTTACATATAGGCTATTTGACTGAATGAGAGATTAGGGTTTGGACTCGTTCTCTCTGTGCGCCATATCATCGGTGTGTTCATTCATGCAGTGTGTGTGTGCGATCAGATGAATGGAAAAGTTTGAGTCCTGAACTCACCTTTATTTGTGTCATTAAAGTTTGATGTGTCGAGATGATCCTGAACGAGTCTCTCACAGAAGAACGATCGCCTCTGTCGCGCTCCAGGGTGTTCAAACGCGTGACATTCCTCCAGGACACTCAAATCCACATGACAAATCCCGAAACGGGGTTCAGTTCCTCCACACACTCCTCATCCCGATCTCCGGGAACCTGTTCTGGATGAAGATTCTGGAATCAGGAATGATTTCTCGAATCCGTGAGAAAGACACCGAGGCTCGCCGCACGCTCCTCCATCTCCACGCGCTCCTGAACACGCAGGAACACATTCACAGTGCGAGTGTCTCGCGTGGGTTCCGAGGCTGTTGCATCACCTGAGCGCGCGTGGTTCCCGGTGATTCGGTGAGAGCGAGACGGTGGTGCACATCCCGATCCCGAATCCGAAGCTCAAGAACATATGTGATCGTCTCAAAACCTAGCGTGCTTCCTACCTAGACAGCATTTCTGGTGCGCATCAGAAGCGGTGGTGCACACAGGGGCGCGGGAAGATGTTTAACGTTGGGGCCTTGGGGGTGCTGTATTGTGTGTGTGGGGTGTGTGTGTGTGTGTGTGTGTGTGGGGTGGGGGGGTCACCACTTTTGAATAAGAAACAATATCAAGTCTATAAAACTAGTCAAAACTCAGCGATACACAACAAGCGTATCATTTAAACAGCACACACACACACACACACGAACTTGACTGCACGTCACATTTTTGACATTATTGATACTGCTTTCAATCGTAATGCAACTAACTGGACATAAATTAAGCCTTTAAATAAAGGGTTATTGGGCTGTTAACACTGTCATATAAGAGAGCCTGCACAGCGACAGTAGGCCTACATAAAAATAACACAAAAAAACCTTCCTATGTTACACACACACAGACACAACACTGACGGTGGACTTGCGCTCAGGGGTCAATATGATTAACATAATTTAACATATAAACATCCTGAAGCTCAAGAACATGTGATCGTCCCTCAACCGCCTATAGACGCCCCATAAACACTGGAGGCCGGATAGATCATGTCTATATTGGGTCCGTCGGTCCATGACCAATTCTGGACATCTATTCTCTGTAAAGCTGCTTTGAAACAATCCATTAAAAGCGCTATATAAATAAAGATGACTATTCGACGTCTAAACTAGGTCCACTTTTTGGACGTCCAACCATGACCCAACTTGGACGTCATATTGACGGTCAACATTTGACCTTTGAACTGGGTGATTTTTTTGGACGTCTATGACAGGTGCAGGAAATGTACATGATTATTATGTAATTTTTTTTTTTATTTACAAATATCAACATTGTTGTTATCAACATGGTTAATACATATGAATACAGATTATTTAGAATTATTTAAGATCATTGTCTCAGCATCAGGTGATAACTGGAGACGCATGCAGAGGTGTAATGCTGGAGCCGGCGCTCGCAACGCCAAGATCATGGGTTCGATTCCCAGGGAAAGCTAGGAATGTAAATGTGTAATGCGATGTAAGTCACTTTGGATAACAGCGTCTGCCGAATGCATAAATGTAAATACATGGTACAGAAAACATGTCCTGCACCCTTTAGAAAACATGGACTACAGTTATAGAAGTTGTGTAAAAACTAAATTTGATGTTGAAAAGACATCCACAAACGACCACATTTGGACTATAAATAACCCTTACACGGAGGTCTCACGGACGTCAACATTAGACACCGGAAAAAGACGTCGCCTGGCGTTACAAACCCCTTCAGTGGACCGAAACTGGACGTCCAAAAATGACATAGAAAAGACGGCACTCTGACAGCACACAGAAGCGCGTAATTATTTTAATATTAGGGACATAGAAGACTACATTTCTCATTTCCTCCAATATTTTCTTTGGAACATAATTATTAGTTATGGCTTAAATCAAAATGTCACAATTTAATCATCCTCATGTCGTTGCAAACCTTATTTTTCCTATATGAATAAATTCTGAAGCCCATAAAATAACAAAAGAATCATAATCTATATGATTTATGCACTATAGTTGAAGATATATGTCTTGCACTTCAGTCACTGAAGATTCTTCAGAATTCGTCCTTTCATGTTCCACAGCAACAATCATCATGTGAATATTAATGTTACACTCCTCAAATCTTTCATAAACGCTGCAGGTTTACTGATTCTCTCTCTCTGGTGCGCTTCAATAAACGTGTTCATGAGTGCTTTTGACACCAAACACAACAGATCAATTACATAATCATTCAGACTAAACAATTATGACAGTCTGATTCCAGTTTGCAGTGATTTATTAGATCTCCTCAGAACCGCTTGATTACAGGAGTTCAGACACAGAGGCCTTCAGACGGACTCGTGAAACTTCACCTGTGTAATAATCCACCGCTCACACACACACACACACACACACACCTTCATCGGTGGCCGCCATCAAACACTGCTGATCTCGAATCATAAAACATAAACCAGCAGAATGATTCACTCCACTGTGAGTAAGTAATAAGAGTCACTGCCACTGACAAGATGTGTTTCTTCAAGCAGCGATGGTATGAATCCATAAATGCATTTATATATTAAACCGTTCATCGATATTTCCCGGTGGACGATCAGGCTGCGGTAGAAGCGAGAAGGACTGAATGATATTGATCCGTTTACTCGCATAAAACACGACACATCGGTGTTAAACCCGAACACTTACCGCGGTAAACCATCAGCCTGACATCCGCAAACTGACCCTTAACAGCGGAGTTTAATGTTTCTGATTCACAAGCAGGGAATTAAAGAGCACATATTCTTCTTTTTCCCATCTTCATCTCTTCAGTGTGTAATGTTGATGTTTGAGGATGAAGAAGCTCCAGTTCTCCTCTATATCAGTGTCAGTGTTTCTGAACTCCTGAAACGCCTCCATTAGTCTTGAGTTTCTCCCGGGAACGAACACGTCACAATATTCCTCATTATAATAATTAATACGCAGAATAAAGGGGCGGGGCCTGGTTGAGTTAGTCAGTAGTGTGTTAAACTGCCGGTTATGGAAAGGGGCGGGACATTTCCCAAACACACTCGAAGCGCTCGATCAATCATAACACACTGCTCCAGCCGACCAATCAGAGCACAGTGTGCTTTCAGGAGGAGGGGCTTCATAGAGACAGGAAGTGAACAGAGCGTTACTGACAGACTGGGAAGAGAGGAGCCGCAACAATGGAGAATATGAGGAGAATAATCAGGAAAACCTGTTCTAGTAGAGCCTGAAACATCATCAAACAACATCAAGACTTTGTAAAAGGGCATAATATGGCCTGTTTCTGTAGCCCATATTGTAACGATTTTTAGTATCAAATCATCTACTTACATGATGAAACTGTTAATAAAATTCCTCTATTCATCTCAGCAGGTGATAATTATAGTTTACAAGACTTCATCAACACGCCGCTGTCAGACGAATGATCCACAACAGAGAAGCACAGACTCGATGAGCAGGTGTCTGAGGCTCTGATGATGCGTTTACTGGCGAGAGGGCGGGGCCACCTGTCACTCACATGAGATCCACCAATAGCAAACCACAACCATCCAATAAAGCTTTCAATCCGCCATTACATTGACTTGTGATGCAAAAGTTGCCAGATTCACTCATTCTTTCTTTTCTTCTCATAACAAAACACAGATTACACTCATCAAAAAATATTCGTAGTTACAGAATATTAGTAAAATACTAGTGACAGAACCTATTGCATTATATTCCTTATTGGCAGCGTGTTGAAAACCTTATTGAAAACACACACACACACACACACACTCACTCTCTCAGAGAGAGAGAGCGAGAGAGGAGAGAGAGAGAGAGAGAGAGAGAGAGAGAGAGAGAGAGAGAGAGAGAGAGAGAGAGAGAGAGAGAGAGAGAGAGAGAGAGAGAGAGAGAGAGAGAGAGACTCTGACCTGTAACACACCGCTCTGCTCCTCCATGCAATCAGCACACCAGCTTAATGAGAAGAAACCATTAAAAGTAAAAAAGAGAATTTGTGTGTGTGTGTGTGTGTGTGTGATCCAGAAGAAGGTCTAAGCGTGAGTTATTAGGTCTATCGATCCATTTGGGCTTCAAACCCACACCAGCATCTCAATCTAAAATTGTTAACAGAATTCTAAAATGAAGTGTTGAAGCGCGTTGGAATCGGTGAGAGAGACTCTGGCGCCCTCTAGCGCCTCACAAACATTCAGGATTCTCTAGTTAGGATGATTTCCTCACTGGATGATTTTGTAGGATTTTAAGTTTAATCATAGCTTTACTCTTTTCTAAGTTCAATTACTTTTTCCTAATTTATGACGTTAAGAAGTTTCCTCAATTTTAGGCTTCTCAGTCACCCACACTTTTAAACTTTGCATCAACAATAGGCTTACATTTATGAAGAAAGAAGTCGGTTAAATGGAAAAAATATTTTCCATTTAACCGACAGCTCTAGTTCCATGGGAATCATTTGCGCGTGTCTCTCGGTCTCATGCAGCGTCACAGACAGTAGCTAATGTCTCATGTGTCCATCTCTAAACTAAATCTCTCTCATCTGAACTTCAGAATGTACTAGTTAACTTTGATGGGATCTGATGTTGGGTAGTATATGCGAGGTGCGCGCGCAGATAAACACATTTACACGCAGTTTAAACTATAAGAGTTTAAACATAACCAACTGCATCTCTACACCTGACCTGACCCGACCCTCACAAACACACTGATCTCAGGATTCACACAAAACAAGAAAAAAAGAGCTGAATACTGGGAATCAACCAAATAGAGGCCTGACTAACGGCTTAAATTTTCAAGTAATCACAAAATATACAATTTAATCACAGGGCCGGCGCCACGGGGGGGCGTGAGGGGGCGACGCCCCCTCAACTGGACTCTCCCGCCCCCTCAGATCACCATGAATGTAAACGGGATTTTACTGATAAAATATGCTATTTAAAAATTACATTTGCCAATTACATTTTCACATGTTCTTGTTTTTGTGAATATTAAGCTAAATTAATAATATTTTAATGAAGGACAGTCTGTTAGACAAAGTCGAATTTTGATTGGTCGTTTGATTTTGCGTGCTCGCTCACCCTAGCATTACGTTAAATTTCTCATACGGGAAAGATCACACGACGGCTACTGACTGTAGAACGGATATTCCATAATTTCAAGGTTGAATATTGCATATCGGGGGCAATCGGGAGATTCGGCATAGGCGGAGGGCGAACCAACTCCAGGGTAAGGCTAAGATGTGCGCTTCCCCTGCATTTAAATAGATTTCCTAACCATGTAGTTTTAACCAACGTCGCCTAGCAACAACTTAAACGTCCATAAACGCTCCCGTTAACTAATTTGTTATTAGCGCAAGCCGCAACTATACGTTTACAAACTGTTAATTTGAGCAAAAAAGCAAGCAGTAGGCTACTGTATGCCTGGCAGCCAATATAAATACACATTGCCTTACCTAATGCAGCAAAATCCTGCGTTTAGACATGGCATCATGCGTTGATGATTCCCTCGTTATTATGTCACTGATAGAGCTTAGATTCTCTGCCCAAGCCCGAACTTGACCCGAACCGACGATATTTCCCGTCACTATCCTCGACGCCGGGCCGGGCCCTTGATCTAAAGACGTGCACTCCCAACGAGTGCGGCGCGGGACTAGATTTGATGGCCGAGCGTGGGCGCGGGCGGTAATTCACATCACTATGTGTGCGAATCGCGGGACTCCCGCAAACTATAAATATTTATGAATAAAACATATAAAAACTAATACATTTTATTCATCTGTTGCAGAAAAGCCACAAGAACAACTAGGCTATGTGCTTTAATAACAAGCAATAACAATCTTTAAAGTTAATGCTTTAGTAACAAATTTATCAGGAGCATTTATGCAGATGTGTATGATGGCGACACGTAGTAGGCCTATTTGTATTTTGGAGGTACAGAAAAAAGTCTATTTGTGGGCAGGAGCGGGACAAAACATTAATGTTGCGGGCGGGGGAAAGTAACATAAAAAGTAGTTGAGAACGTCCGTTATAACGACCCACGTATTAAAAAATCGTCGGGTTTAAATCGGACTCGGGCTCATAATTACAGTTAATGTGTCGGGCCGGGCTCGGACACAACGTGCAAATGAATGAATTTGTATTTAAAGTGATCACAATTTAATAAAAACATTGCCATTTATAAATTATATTGCTTTCACTTATTTAAAAATTGTTTATCGAAAAAAATGCATAAATCCTGCAATTTAAAAAAATATATTGCTTTCATTCATTTAAAAATTGTTTATCGAAAAAAACGTGCATAACTCCTGCATAAAATGAATTGCACGCGCATGAATTATCTCTGCGCGTGCGCACGGCATGCAGTTTACATCGTTTTCCACAGACCACAGCTGAGCCAGCCCAGTCGCGCTTATCATTTGGTTATGGAGTGGAGGAAACTGATCCTAGACCAGCAATTATGTGCAGCATTTCTTTATAAAAGCAACTAGTAGAAGCAGTCAGGCTGCTTTTGAGGGAGAAAATTTCACTCGAATTGCATATCAAGTCCATGGCCAGGGGAAGGCTAAGCCTTTTTAGCAAAATATTTTTTTTTCTCTCTCATCAAAACGTCTTATCAATCGTCTATAACAGTCTATATCAAGCAGGGACAGTTCGTGTGCATTTTATTTTGTGATTTCACTATAACGAATAGAGTCTCCCCGCAACAGCGATAGATTGAAGCGCGCGTGCGTCAGTGTGAAAACTGCGCGAGCCACAAGACAACACTCCGCTTCACTGATCGCAGCGGCAACGAGCACTTTGATCACTTGATTTAAAAAGCAACACATTTCAGCGCTTGAACGACTCTAATTTGACAAACGAACAAAATGAATCCTCTGCTAGTTAACTGGAGATGTTTTATTAATTTGTATTGGTACATCCGTGCCGCGAAGATGTTTTAAAAAGTGGTGGGGAGAATATCGACCCTGGCAAAAAGTGGTGACGTGCGTTAATGTGAACGCCCCCTCTCGGTATTTCAGACGCCCCCTCATCAGCGCTCGGCTGGCGCCGGCTCTGTTTAATCAACTGGATCACACCGAGTTCAGAACAAACCAGTGCTGATAAACAACACACACCTGGGTCTGACCTGCGGATGAGACTGTTCCTCTGGACACAAACATCTGTCTTATTTCTTCTCAAATCAAACATAAAAACATAATCCACATCCGTCAGTTCCCGCTTTGGTCTCCAACACTTCAAACTTCCCACCTTGTGCTTAAATTACCCGATTAGTCACGTGATTCCAAAGATTTGTTTAGTTATTGATTTATTACTGACGCACTTAGAAAAGGGGTCACAATTATCTAACGTTGTTTTTTATGTTATTAGAGGTTTTGACAATGATTTTCTTTTCTTTTTTTTTTGCTTCAATCTGTTTTTGCAAAAAAACATGCAAGAAATAAAAAGTAGGAAGTTTGTGAATCAAAACTGGCAAATGTATGTATGGAAATTTGTAAATCAATAATATAAATAAAAAATTACATTTTTAGCTTATACCGTATCATGGTCCAGACATAAACATAGTGTCGGTCCACATTTGCTACACATGAATTGCACACGGCCCAAAATTGGGCCGGATCTGGGCAGACACTATGTTGCTTTCTGGGGATATTGGGTCGCCAAAGGATGACGAAGAGAAAGATTTAGAGTAAATAATAGCTTAGCTTTTAATTCAACAGAATAATGGAAAGAAACTAACGGTGGTAGGAGCCAGGGATGAGACGAAAGCAGGAGGCGGCAGATTGCAGGCTCACGCAGGTGGAAGCCAAGAGCACAGGTGGTACGAAGGCCCATGGCGGAATCAATGTTGAGTGAAGCCAGGGTGGAGTTAGTGGTCCGACCGCCAGCGATGGAGCCGAGAGATCTGGATGACACTGTAGGTACCAGACGCTTATGTGCGGAGCCGCTGTGACGAGCATCCGAGGTGGAACCAGGGAGGACCAAGACGGAGCCCGAAGGAACCCGACGGAGCCAAAGCGGTGGAGGATGAGGCACAGGGAAAGGCCCGTAAATCCGTGGCGCAGTCAGATCGATGTCTGACCTAGGTGGAGCCGTGAGGACGATGGTCTCATGAGGAGCCGAGGGGTCGAGGAGCCAAGGTGGAGCCAGAGGGACGATGAGTCCGGTGGAGCAGTGAGGACGATGGTCCCAGGAGGAGCAGAGGGGTCGAGGAGCCAAGGTGTAGCCGGAGGGATGAGAAGCCCGGTGGAGCCGCGAGGACGTTGGTCCCAGGAGATGCCGAGGGGTCGAGGAGCCAAGGTGGAGCCGGAGGGATGAGAAGCCCGGTGGAGCCGTGAGGACGTTGGTCCCAGGAGGAGCCGAGGGGTCGAGGAGCCAAGGTGGAGCCGGAGGGATGAGAAGCCCGGTGGAGCCGTGAGGACGTTGGTCCCAGGAGGAGCAGAGGGGTCGAGGAGCCAAGGTGGAGCCGGAGGGATGAGAAGCCCGGTGGAGCCGTGAGGACGTTGGTCCCAGGAGGAGCAGAGGGGTCGAGGAGCCAAGGTGGAGCCGGAGGGATGAGAAGCCCGGTTGAGCCGTGAGGACGTTGGTCCCAGGAGGAGCAGAGGGGTCGAGGAGCCATGGTGGAGCCGGAGGGATGAGAAGCCCGGTGGAGCCGTGAGGACGATGGTCCCATGAGGAGTCGAGGGGTCGAGGAGCCATGGTGGAGCCGGAGGGATGAGAAGCCCGGTGGAGCCGTGAGGACGTTGGTCCCAGGAGGAGCAGAGGGGTCGAGGAGCCAAGGTGGAGCCAGAGGGATGAGAAGCCCGGTGGAGCCGTAAGGACGATGGTCCCAGGTGGAGCAGATGGGTCGAGGAGCCAAGGTGGAGCCGGAGGGATGAGAAGCCCGGTTGAGCCGTGAGGACGTTGGTCCCAGGAGGAGCAGATGGGTCGAGGAGCCAAGGTGGAGCCGGAGGGATGAGAAGCCCGGTTGAGCCGTGAGGACGTTGGTCCCAGGAGGAGCAGAGGGGTCGAGGAGCCATGGTGGAGCCGGAGGGATGAGAAGCCCGGTGGAGCCGTGAGGACGTTGGTCCCAGGAGGAGCAGAGGGGTCGAGGAGCCAAGGTGGAGCCGGAGGGATGAGAAGCCCGGTGGAGCCGTGAGGACGTTGGTCCCAGGAGGAGCAGAGGGGTCGAGGAGCCAAGGTGGAGCCAGAGGGATGAGAAGCCCGGTGGAGCCGTAAGGACGATGGTCCCAGGTGGAGCCAAGGTGGAGCCGGAGGGACGATGAGCCTGGTGGAGCGGTGAGGACGATGGTCCCAGGTGGAGCCAAGGTGGAGACAGAGGGACGATGAGCCCGGTAGAGCCGTGAGGACGAGTGTCCCAGGTGGAGCCAAGGTGGAGCCAGAGGGATGAGAAGCCCGGTGGAGCCGTGAGGACGATGGTCCCAGGTGGAGCCAGAGGGACGATGAGCCCGGTAGAGCCGTGAGGACGAGGGTCCTAGGTGGAGCCAAGGCGGAGCCGGAAGGACAAGGAGCTCGGTGAAGCCGTGAGGAGGATGATCCCAGGTGGAGCCAAGGTGGAGCTGGAGGGACAAAGAGCCCGGTGGAGCCGTGAGGACTAGGTACCCAGGTGGAGCCAAGGTGGAGCTGGAGGGACAAAGAGCCCGGTGGAGCCGTGAGGACTAGGGACCCAGGTGGAGCCAAGGTGGAGCTGGAGGGACAAAGAGCCCCGGTGGAGTCAGAGGGACGAGGAACCCAAAGAAGCGTTGGGGACGATGGGCCCAGGTGGAGCCAAGGTGGAGTTACAGAATGGTGGCCCGAAGTGAAGCCAGGGGATTCACACACCAAGGCAGAGCTGGTGCACGGCAGATCCAAGGCAGGGCCGACTTACAGTACAAATCCAACAGCGAAGCCGAGGGACTGAAGGGGCCAAAGAACTGACAGATCTGAGCTGGGAGAGGGAGACTGGGTGTGTGTTTTCCACAACACTGAAAACTTAAAACTGATCCTGATTAGCGGTAGTGAAATCTTTAGGTTCAGTAGAACCGGTGGTGATCCAGTCCTTGAGCTGGACAGGACCAGGGATGATGAGGGCTTTGGGCTGGAGTCATCGTCCTCAAGCTCCTCTCTATTTCCCATTGGCTCACACAGTTGTAATCGAAATTATTCAACTCCCATTGCAAATCAGGTTTATTGGCAAAATGTACAGACTTTCTGCTGTATGCAGTGAAAAAATGAAACAAAAGTAATTGAAATAGCTCAACACAACAAATGTTTTCCCCAAGCGGTTTCCCCAAATTCAACAGGAAATGACACTTTTAGTGAGTGTGTGTGAGTGTGTGACAGAGTGTGTGTGAGAGAGAGAGTGTGTGTGCTTGCGCAAGGGGAGGGGAGGATAATTTACACTTTCTATTTCCCCTTTTTGCAGTCATGCATGAGCGTGTTGTGTTCAGTGCGAGATAAGCTTGACTTCTGTTCTTCCTCGTTGCGAAATAACATTTCAGTCCACACACAGCTGCCGGTGATTGAGACATCGTGACGGTTCAGACGACAGACTGATCATCCTTTCATGAGCTGTAAGTACAATGATCTTTCTCTTCAGTGTCTCTTTCTGAATGTTCACCGTTAAAATGAAGAAATAAACACGAGAGTTATAACTTATAAGATTATATGTTTGATAAAAGTGTTTTTATAGTTACACACTCTCATCTATTTGAATTATAGAGGAGAGCGGGACTGTATCAGACATTGAGTTAAACGTCCACAAATGCTTGTTTTATTAAACTTAATTTAGATTATTTTACACAATGAAAGCACGTTGGCATCAGACAAGAGACAGTATATTACGATTTGGACTGAAAGAGCATTTCTAGGACGTATACATTTGGTGGAAAGTCATGATGTGTATTTTATACTTTAAGTTATTTTAATAGAATAAAATAAACCAAATGAAATTAAACTGAAACCAAACCTAATGAGCAACTTAGTTTAGTGTGACAACTAGCCTCGCTCTCCACACATTACTTAAAGCTTTATTTCTACAGCGCTTTAGATTGTCTCAAATCAGCTTCACACATGAAAATAACTGAATCAATGATGAAAACTTCATCAAATATGAGACAAACTCAATCCTGCTATAAGCAGCTGTAAAAAGTCTTTTATCAGATCATTTCAGTTCAGGTCTGTTCTCATCTGATAGTGTCAGTGCAGTTAAATCAACAATAACTCTGAATATGAAGTGTCTTTTAATGTCAACAGTCTTTCAGGGGTATTGTGCAAGAATCCGGTTTTAAACTCAGATCACATGTGTCTTCTGGTGAAGCAAACCTGCCTACGATCCGAATGAAAAAACACGCAATAGGCAAATGAGATGAGAAGTTTTGCAGGCCTGCATCTGCAGTGGTGCAGAAACGGAAACAGGTGAGAGGAACGAGCCTCAAACATGAGCCTCCACAGACCCAGTTTACAGCTCAAACCTCAGACGAGCAGAGGCATTCTGGGGGATTTCAGTCACAACTGCATATTTCATCATAACATTATGCTCCTGTCACAAAACAAATAGATACATTACTGCTCTAACAGAGCAAATAATCATGTAAGCTAATGTTCTAAAAGCATTTTTCCCATTAAGTTATGAAAAGGTTATTTCTGAATGTTCTCTCCAAGACAGCAACATAGTTTCGGCTCAGATTCGGCCCACATCCGACACTATGTTGCTGTCTGGGCTGAACATTTAAAGTTTAAATGCTTTAAAAACGTTTTTTCTTGGTTATGTGAACATTAATCATTGTTTCATTCTTCAAACATTGTGGAAACGTTACTTTTGAATGTTTTCTGAACGTTCTGAAACAAACAATAGTATCATTTAAAAACGTTAGATCATGTTTAGCTGTTTATACTTTATTTCTCTAACAGAGCAAATAATCATGTAAACTTTGTATGTAAGCTCACAAAAATATGTTCTAAAAGCAATTTTCCCATTAAGTTATGGAAACGTTATTTCTGAATGTTCTCTCCCAGACAGCAACATAGTTTCGGCCCACATCCGGGCCGTGTGGAATCCACCAGATGTGGGCCGGATCTGGGCCGAAACTGTGTTGCTGTCTGGGCTGAACGTTTAAAGTTTTTTCGGTAACACTTTACAATAAGGTTTATTAGTTAACATTATACTAAAGTACAATTATTTTGAAGTGTGTTAAAAGTTGTATTGTGGAAATAGGTAAAAGCATGATGCTAATATACTTTTAATATACTTAAAGATAGTAAAGAAATTTGTTTGTAGGCTATATTTGCAATGTACTATTGAAAAAAGGAATATATTTACAATAAAATAAAGTATATTTTTTCACTTGGGTAAACATGGTAGGTGATCGATATAAGTCTGTCATGCCAAATACGATTTTGTGCATATCTGATTGGAATCCGATCATAAAGCCAAGCAAAAAAAATCACGTGAAAAGCATCAGTTATGATGAGCTGGTTTGAAATCCTATTACATTAGAAAAACATATATTTGTTAGCTGAGGATTTAAAGCGATAATTCATTAAATTTTGAAAATTCTGCCTGTCAGGTCCTGAACTTTCTCCTTCATGTGGTTCAATCTGTAGTGTGAGTTTTTACTCTGGCTCACGGTATGACGACCAGTGTTTGATTGACAGGTGGTTTGCTGGATGTTGTTTGATTGACAGGTGGTTTGCTGGATGTTGTTTGATTGACAGGTGATTTGCTGGATGTTGTTTGATTGACAGGTGGTTTGCTGGGTGATGTTTGATTAACAGGTGGTTTGCTGGGTGATGTTTGATTGACAGGTGGTTTGCTGGATAGTGTTTGATTGACAGGTGGTCTGCTAGGTGATGTTTGATTGACAGGTGGTCTGCTGGATGGTGTTTGATTGACAGGTGGTTTGCTGGATGTTGTTTGATTGACAGGTGATTTGCTGGATGTTGTTTGATTGACAGTTGGTTTGCTGGGTGATGTTTGATTGACAGGTGGTTTGCTGGGTGATGTTTGATTGACAGGTGGTTTGCTGGATGGTGTTTGATTGACAGGTGGTTTGCTGGATGGTGTTTGATTGACAGGTGGTTTGCTGGGTGATGTTTGATTGACAGGTGGTCTGCTAGGTGATGTTTGATGGACAGGTGGTCTGCTGGATGGTGTTTGGTTGACAGGTGGTTTGCTGGGTAATGTTTGATTGACAGGTGGTCTGCTGGATGGTGTTTGATTGACAGGTGGTCTGCTAGTTGATGTTTGATTGACAGGTGGTTTGCTGGATGGTGTTTGATTGACAGGTGGTCTGCTGGATGGTGTTTGGTTGACAGGTGGTCTGCTAGTTGATGTTTGATTGACAGGTGGTCTGCTGGATGGTGTTTGGTTGACAGGTGGTCTGCTAGGTGATGTTTGATGGACAGGTGGTCTGCTGGATGGTGTTTGGTTGACAGGTGGTTTGCTGGGTAATGTTTGATTGACAGGTGGTCTGCTGGATGGTGTTTGATTGACAGGTGGTTTGCTGGGTGATGTTTGATTGACAGGTGGTTTGTTTCTCCTTCTAGTTTCTGAATTGTCTCCATCATGGAGGCGACTGGGAAATACGACTTCTCAGCCACAGCAGAGGATGAGCTGAGCTTCAGGAAGGGAGATATTATCAAGGTGTGTATGACCTACATTACAACAGTGTATCACACGTCCACACACACAACTGACTTTGAGTTTGACCATCACATGCTCCTCTGTAGATTTTAGGCACTAACGACGACTGGTTCAGAGCAGAAATCCACGGCATGGAAGGATTCGTTCCTCGGAATTACATCAACATCCACTTCCCCAGGTAACAGATGTCAACAAACACCATTACCAGGGTGACTCTGATTCTAAACCATTACCAGAGTGACTCTGCTTCTGAACCATTACCAGAGTGACTCTGCTTCTGAACCATTACCAGAGTGACTCTGCTTCTGAACCATTACCAGAGTGACTCTGATTCTAAACCATTACCAGAGTGACTGTGCTTCTAAACCATTACCAGAGTGACTCTGCTTCTAAACCGTTACCAGAGTGACTCTGCTTCTAAACCATTACCAGAGTGACTCTAAACCATTACCAGAGTGAGTCTGCTTCTAAACCGTTACCAGAGTGACTCTGATTCTAAACCATTACCAGAGTGACTCTGCTTCTGAACCATTACCAGAGTGACTCTGCTTCTGAACCATTACCAGAGTGACTCTGCTTCTGAACCATTACCAGAGTGACTCTGATTCTAAACCATTACCAGAGTGACTCTGCTTCTGAACCATTACCGGAGTGACTCTGTTTCTGAACCATTACCAGAGTGACTCTGCTTCTAAACCGTTACCAGAGTGACTCTGCTTCTGAACCATTACCAGAGTGACTCTGCTTCTGAACCATTACCAGAGTGACTCTGCTTCTGAACCATTACCAGAGTGACTCTGCTTCTGAACCATTACCAGAGTGACTCTGCTTCTGAACCACTACCAGAGTGACTCTGATTCTAAAACATTACCAGAGTGACTCTGCTTCTGAACCATTACCAGAGTGACTCTGCTTCTGAACCATTACCAGAGTGACTCTGCTTCTAAACCATTACCAGAGTGACTCTGCTTCTTAACCATTACCAGAGTGACTCTGCTTCTAAACCATTACCAGAGTGACTCTGCTTCTGAACCATTACCAGAGTGACTCTGCTTCTAAACCATTACCAGAGTGACTCTGGTTCTGAACCATTAAACGGGGTGACTCTGCTTCTGAACCATTACCAGAGTGACTCTGCTTCTGAACCATTACCAGAGTGACTCTGCTTTTAAACCATTACCAGAGTGACTCTGCTTCTGAACCATTACCAGAGTGACTCTGCTTCTGAACCATTACCAGAGTGACTCTGCTTCTGAACCATTACCAGAGTGACTCTGCTTCTAAACCATTACCAGAGTGACTCTGCTTCTGAACCGTTACCAGAGTGACTCTGCTTCTAAACCATTACCAGAGTGACTCTGCTTCTAAACCATTACCAGAGTGACTCTGCTTCTGAACCATTACCAGAGTGACTCTGCTTCTAAACCATTACCAGAGTGACTCTGGTTCTGAACCATTAAACGGGGTGACTCTGCTTCTGAACCATTACCAGAGTGACTCTGCTTCTGAACCATTACCAGAGTGACTCTGCTTCTGAACCATTACCAGAGTGACTCTGCTTCTAAACCATTACCAGAGTGACTCTGCTTCTGAACCGTTACCAGAGTGACTCTGCTTCTAAACCATTACCAGAGTGACTCTGCTTCTAAACCATTACCAGAGTGACTCTGCTTCTGAAACACCAGATCGACTCAACACACACCGCTGGGTTCTAGTGCTCCAAGTCATTTAAACAAACCGCTTTAGTTTAAAAAAATATATATATTTATAATTGTCTATTCATTTTTTTATTATTATTTTTTTTATTTTTTTTGTATTAACAATTTCTGAGTGAAAATAGTTTCAAAGTAAATCCTTCCACAAATTTTGCGAGGCAATTTTCTGTGAATGTGTGTGAACATTCATTAATGGGAAAAAAGAATAACAAAAGAATAACAAAATGCAATAAATGGTAAAGCAGTTTCCACTACACGCCTCATCGAGCAGCTCGAATAACCGGAAGTGACCGAGACTGAACGTTTCGCACACACTCGCTAAAAATGAAGTGTGTTAAAAATAAGGAGGAAGCAGTGTGATCGACGGTCAAACACTCATGAACCAAACCGCCTGACAGAGTAACACAGCTCTGTCTCAGTACGCATATAACTCACAATAATTCACTCGAATAGAACAAATAAATATGAGCATTATTGTCCAGCATTATGAGTCAGAGAGTTGATGAAAAGGGAAGTGTCTGCTCTGTAATTCTGTCGTCCAAATATAATCATTGAAATGGTGGAGAACTTGTTTTTTATCATTTCAAGCGCCTCCAATTCATCATTTTAGGAAACATTTACATTCACTAAAGCATTATCTCACTTTTACTTCCATGGAAACATTGATCATCATTATTTTTTAGTTTAAACTAATGAAATCGAGATGCAGGAGATGCATACGAGATGTGTGGGTTTTTTGGGGTTTTTTTGCTGTTCAAACTACAAAACTAAATGGCAGGGGATAGGCTCTTTTGACTTTGGTTAGCAACCAGCCTGAAACACCCTAACAACCACTCACAGCACCTTAGCAACCGCACACCTGTTCTTCAGCACATGTCAGACTGTGGCATTATATATATTATGTTATATTATATATATATATTGAAGTGTGTTTCTGCAGCTGGTATCAGGAGAACACCAGTCGACAGTCTGCTCAGGATCAGCTGATGCCTAAACCAATCGGATCATTCCTCATCAGAGGCTCCCAGAGTTCACCTGGAGAATTCTCCATTTCAGTCAGGTACAACACACACACACGCACGCACGCACGGACCACACACACACACACACGCACACGCACGCACGGACCACACACACACACACACACACACACACACACACACACACACACACACACTCACGCACACGCACGCACACATACATATACATTCACACACACACACACACACACACACTCATACACACAGTCACACACAAACACACTCATACACACACTGTCACACACACACACACTCATACACACACTGTCACACACACACACACACACACACTCATACACACAGTCACACACAAACACACTCATACACACACTGTCACACACACACACACACACACACACACACACACTTGCACTCATACATACACACACACTCTCACATTCACACACACACTCATACACACATAGTCACACACACACTCATACACACACAAACACACACATACACACACTGTCACACACACACACACACACACACACTTGCACTCATACATACACACACACTCTCACATTCACACACACACTCATACACACATAGTCACACACACACTCATACACACAGAAACACACACATACACACACTGTCACACACACACACACACACACACTTGCACTCATACATACACACACACTCTCACATTCACACACTCATACACACATAGTCACACACACACACTCATACACACATAGGCACAACAAACACACATACACACATAGTCACACACACACACACACTCATACACACATAGGCACACACAAACACACACACACACACACACTTGCACTCATACATACACACACACTCTCACATTCACACACACACTCATACACACATAATCACACACACACTCATACACACACAAACACACACACACTGTCACACACACACACACACACACACACTTGCAC
>JARWKJ010000010.1:44408314-44413314 GCA_029959095.1 Rhinichthys osculus | reverse complement strand
GTGTCCACCTGTTAGTGTCCAACCTGTTACTCTACACACTGTTAATGTCCACCTGTTAGTGTCCACCTGTTAGTGTCCACCCTGTTACTGTACACACTGTTAGTGTCCACCCTGTTAGTGTCTACCCTGTTACTCTACACACTGTTAGTGTCCACCCTGTTACTGTACACACTGTTAGTGTCCACCTGTTAGTGTCCACCTGTTAGTGTCCACCTGTTAGTGTCCACCCTGTTACTGTACACACTGTTAGTGTCCACCCTGTTACTGTCCACCCTGTTACTCAACACACTGTTAGTCTCATCTGTTAGTGTCCACCCTGTTACTCTACACCCTGTTAGTCTCCATCTGTTAGTGTCCACCCTGTTACTCTACACACTGTTAGTGTCCACCTGTTAGTGTCCACCCTGTTACTCTACACACTGTTAGTCTCATCTGTTAGTGTCCACCCTGTAACTCAACACACTGTTAGTGTCCACCTGTTAGTGTCCACCCTGTTACTCTACACACTGTTAGTGTCCACCTGTTAGTGTCCACCCTGTTACTCTACACACTGTTAGTGTCCACCTGTTAGTGTCCAACCTGTTACTCTACACACAGTTAGTGTCCACCTGTTAGTGTCTACCCTGTTACTGTACACACTGTTAGTGTCCACCCTGTTAGTGTCTACCCTGTTACTCTACACACTGTTAGTGTCCACCCTGATAGTGTCCACCCTGTTACTCAACACACTGTTAGTGTCCACCCTGTTACTCAACACACTGTTAGTCTCATCTGTTAGTGTCCACCCTGTTACTCTACACACTGCTAGTGTCCACCTGTTAGTGTCCACCCTGTTACTCAACACACTGTTAGTCTCATCTGTTAGTGTCCACCCTGTTACTCTACACACTGTTAGTGTCCACCTGTTAGTGTCCACCCTGTTACTCAACACACTGTTAGTGTCCACCTGTTAGTGTCCACCCTGTTACTCTACACACTGGTAGTGTCCACCTGTTAGTGTCCACCCTGTTACTCTACACACTGTTAGTGTCCACCTGATAGTGTCCACCCTATTAGTGTCCACCTGTTAGTGTCCACCCTGTTACTCTACACACTGTTAGTGTCCACCCTGTTACTCTACACACTGTTAGTGTCCACCTGTTAGTGTCCACCCTGTTACTCAACACACTGTTAGTGTCCACCTGTTAGTGTCCACCCTGTTACTCAACACACTGTTAGTCTCATCTGTTAGTGTCCACCCTGTTACTCTACACACTGTTAGTGTCCACCTGTTAGTGTCCACCCTGTTACTCTACACACTGTTAGTCTCATCTGTTAGTGTCCACCCTGTTACTCTACACACTGTTAGTGTCCACCTGTTAGTGTCCACCCTGTTACTCAACACACTGTTAGTGTCCACCTGTTAGTGTCCACCCTGTTACTCTACACACTGTTAGTGTCCACCTGTTAGTGTCCACCCTGTTACTCTACACACTGTTAGTGTCCACCCTGTTACTCTACACACTGTTAGTGTCCACCTGTTAGTGTCCACCCTATTAGTGTCCACCCTGTTAGTGTCCACCCTGTTACTCTACACCCTGTTAGTGTCCACCTGTTAGTGTCCACCCTGTTAGTGTCCACCCTGTTACTCTACACACTGTTAGTGTCCACCCTGTTACTCTACACACTGTTAGTGTCTGCCCTGTTAGTGTCCACCCTGTTACTCTACACACTGTTAGTGTCCACCTGTTAGTATCCACCCTGTTAGTGTCCACCTGTTAGTGTCCACCTGTTAGTGTCCACCCTGTTAGTGTCCACCCTGTTACTCTACACACTGTTAGTGTCCACCCTGTCACTCTACACCCTGTTAGTGTCCACCTGTTAGTGTACACACTGTTAGTGTCCCCCTCTTAGTGTTCACACTGTTAGTGTCCACCATGTTAGTGTCCACCTGTAAGTGTCCACCCAGTTAGTGGCCACATGTTAGTGTCCACCCTCTGTTACTCTTACTTTACTGTACACTGTTGACTTGATGGCGCAGTGGATAAGACACATGCCTTTGGTGTGAGAGATCCGGGTTCGAATCCACTGCGAGACACCAATGTGTCCCTGAGCAAGACACTTAACCCCTAGTTGCTCCAGAGGCGTGCGACCTCTGACATATAAAGCAATTGTAAGTCTTTTGTAAGATAAAAGCGTCAGCTAAATGAATAAATGTAAATGTAAATTACTCAAATGTAATGTAAACACTGTTAGTGTCCACCCTGTTAGTGTCCACCCTGTTAGTGTCCACCTGTTAGTGTCCACCCTGTTAGTGTCCACCTGTTACTCTACACACTGTTAGTGTCCACCCTGTTACTCTACACACTGTCAGTGTCCACCCTGTTACTGTACACACTGTTAGTGTCCACCTGTTACTGTACACACTGTTAGTGTCCACCTGTTACTGTACACACTGTTAGTGTCCACCTGTTAGTGTCCACCCTCTGTTAGTGTCCACCCTGTTACTCTACACACTGTTAGTGTCCACCCTGTTAGTGTCCACCTGTTAGTGTCCACCTGTTAGTGTCCACCTGTTACTCTACACACTGTTAGTGTCCACCCTGTTACTCTACACACTGTTAGTGTCCACCCTGTTACTCTACACACTGTCAGTGTCCACCCTGTTACTGTACACACTGTTAGTGTCCACCCTGTTAGTGTCCCCCCTCTTAGTGTTCACACTGTTGGTATCTACCCTGTTACTGTACACACTGTTAGTGTCCCCCCTCTTAGTGTTCACACTGTAAGTGTCCACCCTGTTAGTGTCCACCCTGTTAGTGTCCACCCTGTTAGTGTCCACCTGTTAGTGTCCACCTGTTAGTGTCCACCCTGTTACTGTCCACCTGTTAGTGTCCACCTGTTAGTGTCCACCTGTTAGTGTCCACCCTGTTACTGTCCACCTGTTACTGTACACATTGTTAGTGTCCACCCTGTTAGTGTCCACCCTGTTACTGTACACATTGTTAGTGTCCACGCTGTTAGTGTCCACCTTGTTAGTGTCCACCTGTTAGTGTCCACCCTGTTAGTGTCCACCCTGTTACTGTCCACCTGTTAGTGTCCACCCTGTTAGTGTCCACCTGTTAGTGTCCACCCTGTTAGTATCCCCCTCTTAATGTTCACCCTGTTAGTGTCCACCTGTTAGTGTCTACCCTGTTAGTGTTCACCTATTAGTGTTCACCCTGTTAGTATCCCCCTCTTAATGTTCACCCTGTTAGTGTCCACCTGTTAGTGTCTACCCTGTTAGTGTTCACCTATTAGTGTTCAACCTGTTAGTGTCCACCTGTTAGTGTCAACCCTGTTAGTGTCCACCTGTTAGTGTTCACCTATTAGTGTTCACCCTGTTAGTGTCCTCCTGTTAAATCTGAAGAGTTATAAGAGTAGACACTGAGAGTGTGCATATAATGATTGTGAAAGTAATCTGTTTAAAGTTGAAGTAGTGCACTGACTGTAAAGTTCGCTGGCAATGTTTTACATAGTTTCCCATCTAAACCCAGTTCAAAATAAAATAAAATAATAACTGGTTGCGTGATAGGAAATCATTCATCCACCCATTCTTTATACCACTTGTCCACCTTGTTGTTATTGTATCCAGCCTGTTATCAGTTTGTCAACCATGCTATTATTTCGCCCACTCTGTTATTATTTTGTCCAACCTGTTAAGCAGTTTTTTAACAATAATTTCATAAAATCAGCAAAGAAAACTAATAATTCAGTGACAATGAAAATTGTTGAGTATCAATTGTGTAGTACTTTAATACGTTTTTTAGTCATTTTTATCTGTCCCTAACATGGTGGACATTTTTTATCTTCCATTTCCATTTTTGTTTAATTTACCCGAGCTTGACCAGAATATTTTTTTCAATTGTTTTACATCAGCCCATCACGTCTACACACAATTTTCTTTTAAGAACTTTTTTTTTTTTTTTTTTTTTGATTTTCTACATTTTACAATGGCCAAAATACAAAATACCCAAATACAAACACTTAGTCTTTATGTTATCGGTCAGCCTTTGATGAAGACCTGACCAACCCTCATGTTGGAGTCATTCATGCTCAAACAAAGTTGCCCTACTAGCGCTGTATTTCTCGTGAACTCCGCCCACGCGCAGAGCTACACCTGCCCGCGAGCTCGAGCTCAGGTGAGACACTCGCGCGCGCCGCATTCCGAGCGCGTGAAGGCGAGCAGGAGGTCGCGTCGCGTCATGGCGGAGTCGCAGCTCATGTGTCTGGAGGACGGGCTCATGCCCACCGCGGTGCCCGAATCCCAACCTCGGTTCTACTACAGCGAGCAGCAACGCGCCGCCCTCGAGAAGCTCCTCGAGCACGGAGACGGCGCGTTCAAGACCCTCCTGAAGGACGAGAACAGCCAAGACTTTCTGTCGGCGCGGGAGATCAAGACCATCACGAGCACCTTCGTCAAATATCAGCGCGAGGACGACGATGGAGGGGCGTCGGAGAACCAAGCGAAACGCGACGCGAGCGGCTCGATGCGGTCCACATACTGGCCTCAGATGTCGGACACTGAGGTTCCTCCACTGGACCTCGGCTGGCCCTCATCAGGGCTCTTCAAAGGGGTCACCCGAGTGTCTGTGTACACACACCCGCCCAAAGAGAACAGCCCGCACATCAAGGAGGTGGTCCGCAAACTAATACAGGAATCATGCAAGGTCAGCCCTCATTATATTAAAGAAATATGCATTATTTTGAAATATCATGTCATGTGACTCTGAACCAAAGTAAATCACTTAAGTTGCTACGGTAAATGATAACCCAGCGAACAGGGAACATTCTGTCAAAGTTATGAACAAAGTTCTTCCAGTAACAATAATTGAATTGTACCTTGAAATGCTAGGGAGTAAGACGCTTTGGATAAAAACGTCTGACAAATGCATAAATGTAAATGTAATAGAACGTTCTTTCAACGTTTTCTGGTCTTTTAATAATGTTCTGAAAACGTCAGCACAAAAACATCATTGATG
>JARWKJ010000010.1:44355814-44403314 GCA_029959095.1 Rhinichthys osculus | reverse complement strand
CAATAACCTTAAGTATACTGTGAAGTGTAACACTTTAGAAAATCGATTTTTGGAATTTGTGAATCGATACAAATCGGTAGAAGATAGAATCGCGATTCATATATGAATGGAGACATGGAGCTGTTCGTTCTGGTTTCACGGTGACTGTAATGGCTGGTGTTTCCTCAGAACGTCCGGACCCGGAGCGTAAAGGCTGTCGGCCTGAACCTGTCGTTGGGGAGAATCCCGGGAAACGTCCACAGCAAGTACATGCTCATCGATGGAGATAAAGTCATGTTCGGAACGTACAGGTGAGCGTGTGTGTACTCTCCTAATAATGTGTGTGGTCTCTGATATTGATTGCTGTGTGTGTGTGTGTGTGTGTGTGTGTGTGTGTGTGTGTGTGTGTGTGTGTGTGTGTGTGTGTTTTGTGTGTGTGTGTACCTACTCATATTTTGGGGACAAATTTTTTTTTTTGGGGACCAAAACCAGAATAAACCCGACAGGGAGATCAGCATCAGGTCTTCATCAGCCCGACACACACACACACCTGAAGGGGTTTATTCTGAGATCTCTCACACACACACCCAAAGGGGGTTTATTCTGAGATCACACACACACCTACACCTGAAGGGGTTTATTCTGAGATCTCTCACACACACACCCAAAGGGGGTTTATTCTGAGATCACACACACACCTACACCTGAAGGGGTTTATTCTGAGATCACACACACACACACACACACACACACACACACACACACACCTACACCTGAAGGGGTTTATTCTGAGATCACACACACACACACACACACACACACACACACACACACACACACTGTTCGGGAGACTTTCTTACTACTGTGGTTCTGCTATTACACATAAATAGACACTACTACACTACTAATCAACAGAACTGACATACAGGTGACTGCACTAGCATAATAGGATGCTATCAACCAACTAAACATAAAATAGAATGAGCATTAAGTGCGCAGAAAAAAACATGATTTGTCTTAACATCTTAGCTCAAGTGCTAACAACAATGAACGAGAAAAAAACAATGTCCAACATACTCTAGTAACACTCTTATACATTTTAACATTACAGACATTGCACAGCTAAGCACCCACCTGCCTCAAGGACGCACACAGTGAAGAAAGGAAAAGAAAAACGAGGGAACATGCAACTATCACCGATGCTCTGGGCCGACTAAATAAACACAGAAGCTTTCCTTATTCACAAATGGCTGCGCCCCCTAATGGTCGGCCTGGGAACTGCATGCAAACTAAAAATACTGTATATAAACAGTCTTGTCTTTTCAACACAGCCGCCCCCAAACTTGCTCCAGCAAGTTTGAAGACTGGATTTACTGTCCATCTTTGTCCGGCACAGCAGGGAGCCGAATGAGGCAACTCACAGGTCTCACATAGGTGCGGTCCTTCACCTTCACTTCCGCTGAGCGGATTAGGCCATCAGCTCCTGGAAAGGCTTTACTGATCTCTCCAACTGGCCACGACGCTCTTGGTAGTTGGGGGTCTACTATTAGCACAACAGTGCCAACTTGAATGGGGGATGTGTCCTTCTGCCACTTGTACCTGGTCTGCAGGGTTGGCAGGTAATGGCGCAAAAACTGTGTCCAGAAGCGGTCACTTAGTACTTGACAGGTCCTCCAGTGTCGGCGTCCAATCAGCTCAGAGTCGTGGTACATCACCTGGGGAAGTGAAGGATCCAGCCGCCCCATCAGCAGAATGTTGGGGGTGACGGGGTCTGGGTCGGCCAGGTCTGATGAGACGTATCCCAAAGGCTTCGAGTTGAGGATTCCTTCTATCTCGATCAGCACTGTCTGGAGTACTTCAGCGCTTACAACCTGAGAGCCCAGAGTGGATGTTAAAGCGGATTTGATGGATCTTATCTCCCGCTCCCAAGACCCGCCGAAGTGTGGAGCGCTGGGAGGATTGTAGCGGAATTTTAGCTGGTATTCCGCGAGCTGGGCCTGCAGGGATGGATGTAAGGCGTTGAATGCTTCCTGTAACTCAAGGTCCCCACCTCGGAAATTAGTGCCTTGGTCACAAAGTATCTCAGCTGGTTTCCCACGACGAGCGATAAACCTTCTTAGTGCCATTAGGAAGGAGTCGGTATTGATGCTGGACAACACTTCAATATGGACAGCTCGAGTTGTCAAACATTTGAAGAGCAGGCCCCAGCGCTTTTCATTACGGCGACCAACTTTCACCAGCATAGGCCCGAAGCAGTCTATACCAGTGGAGAAAAAGGCTGGTTGCTGTAACCGGAGGCGGGACACAGGAAGGTCAGACATCTTTGGATTTATTGGTTGGGCTCTCCACCTTTGGCATTCTGTACAGGAACGCTGCTCCCTTTTTATGGCTTCACGGCCTCGTAGAATCCAGAATTTTCTCCTCAGCTCTGCAAACAATCTCTCAGCCCCCGGATGTTTCAGCTCACTGTCAGTCTGCCTGATGAGTAATCTGGTCACAGGATGCTTAGGTTCCAAGACAACAGGATGTTTAACATCAGTTTCCAGGTCATGGCAGCGTCTGAGCCTCCCGCCTACTCTAATGAGCTGGAGTGTGTGGTCAAGTTCTGGAGCCAATGTGTACAGGCGACTTGAGGTGGATATGGGTTTCCCAGATGAAAGGTGCAGGAATTCATCATGAAAGCTGTCTCTTTGGGCGGATCTTAGGATACAGAGCTCGGCCTCCTTGAAGTCATCTGCTGAAGGGGTTCCTTCAGGATCACTGGCCGCTCCATGTAGGCGCTTGGCAGTTGCCTTAATCAGGTCACTGAAGTTGTCGAATTTCTCTGCATCAGGCACAAGGTCAATGCTCACAGATGTAGCCAAACATATTATAGGTCTGCGCTGTTCATTGGTGAAGTCCTCACACGGAGGAAGTGGATGCTCTGGCCATTGCGATGGGGGGAGTGATAGGAAGGGAGGTCCATAACCCCAGCGAGACTGACCTGTAAGCTCCTGTAGTCTTTTACCTCTGGTCAGGTCATCTGCGGGGTTGTCTGCTGACGCCACGTAACGCCAGGCCTAGTTGTCTGTTAGCTCTTGGATCTCTGCAATCCGTGTACCCACAAATACCTTAAAGTGGCAGGAATCAGACTTAATCCAGGTCAGGACGGTCGTGGAATCTGTCCACATTACAACTCTGGACAGTGGTAGCGTCAGCTCTCTGGTCAGTAAACTAGCAAGTTGGGCGCCTGTGAGAGCTGCACATAACTCAAGGCGTGGCATAGAAAGCTGACATTTGGGAGCTACTCTGGATCGTGCTGTCAAGAATGCAACTTCCACATGTCCATCTGTGTCTTCTGTGCGAAGGTATGCTACACTGCCATATGCCTGCTGAGATGCATCACAGAAGACGTGTAACTCTCTGCTGCACTCAGGTTTGTCTAGGGCTGGGTTGACGTAACAACGACGCAGACAGATGTTATCCAACTGTGGCAGTTCAGCTTCCCATTCTTGCCATGCAGTAAGTAGTTCACTGGGAAGTAGAGGGTCATCCCACTCACGTTTCTTGTTCCACAGTTGCTGGACAAGTACTTTGGCCCTTGTAGTGAAAGGGATGAGGAACCCTAAAGGGTCGTATTGACTGGCCAACACTCTGTAAATGTTCCTCATTGTAGGAGGGCCACTCTCGTGGTCCTTGGACTTGTAGTGAAGCGTGTCAGAGTGGCACAGCCAACGCAGACCTAAGGCTGGCTCTTGAGGGTCCATGTCCGTGTGATTCAGCCATTGTTCACTGCTCTCTGATCTCAGTTCTTTGGGAAGATGGGTGACGAGCTCTGGCTTGCTGCTGGCCCACTGCCGAAGCTCGAATCCCCCTTCCTTTAGTAGCGTACTCAGTTTTTCCATAATATCTTTGGCTGTGTCCATGGAGGAGAAACTCTGCAACCAATTGTCCACATAAAAGTGCTTCTCAATAGAGTTGCGCAACTCATCTCCCTGATGGCTGTGATCATGTACGTGTCTTTGGAGCGCAAAGATTGCGCAACAAGGGGAACATGTGGTCCCGAATGGAAGGACCTGCCATTCGTACACCTTTGGATGAGCGTCTTTCTGCAGGTCACGCCAGAGGAAGCGCAACAGAGGGCGGTCTTCGGGCAGCAGTCTCACCTGGTGGAACATCCCCTTGATGTCACAGCTGACGGCGATGGAATGTTCTCTAAAACGTACCAGGACACCAAGGAGAGAGGCGCCCAGGTTTGGACCGGGCAATAACAGCTCGTTCAGATTCTGGTCTTTGTAGGTGAAAGAACAATTAAACACAACACGATTTTTATTGTTGTGTGTCACCATATGGTGAGGGATGAACCATGATTCAGTTGAGGTCCTCACCTGTTCGACACTTGCTTCTGTAACATAGCCTGCTTTCACCAACCTTGTGATCTCTGCTTGATAAGCTGTGGCCTTCTCCGGGTCTCGACTGAGGCGTCTTTCAGTCCCTCGGAGACTGGGGAGGACTACTTCAGGTGGTACAGAGAGTGTGGGCATGTTATTAACACGCAATAGAGGAGTGGCATATCTCTGAATGCCTTCCACATTTACTCTTGTAGCCTTTACTTCCAGAAGATCCATAGCTTGGTGCTCTCTCAGAGACCGTGTGATCAGCTTCTCACTTCTGTATGGCAGAACATCAAGTTGCCATAGCTTCTCTACGTGACTGAAAAGCTCTGCCGCAGGTGAGATAGTAGACAAGAAAAGACATTGTTGGGGCTGAGTGTTCTGACGGCAAGAGGGGACAGGTCCCTGTAGTGTCCAACCCAACCTGGTCTTGACTGCGGCAGGACCTCCTGGTGGGCCCAAACGGACAGGCTGGATGGGAGTAACCAGGTGGGGACAGTCGGAGCCAATCAGTAGGAGCGGCTGGGCATTTGTGAATGGCTGCAGTGGTAACTTTCTCAGATGCCTGTACTTCTGTTGAAGAGCCTTCACCTGGTATGAATGCTCAGCCAGTCCTAAATCATCTGCTGTAAAAGCCTTCGCAATTGTAAAGGTCTTCAATGGTTGGCTTACTGGTGAGACTTTAAATGTCACTGATTCTCCATGTAGTGTTCTCAGTCCTTGTCTCACAGTTCGCAGTGAGAGACTCTCTGGGGTTCCCCTTAACTTAAGCCTCTGGGCGGCCTCTTGAAGCAGGATTGTCCTCTCAGATCCGTCGTCAAGTATGGCCAATGTCTCTAGTGTATGCTCACCATTTCGCAGCAGGACCTTACTGATCTTCAGGAGAACCTGATTGCATCCTGCTCGCCGGTCTAGATAGAGAACATCTGCAGAAGATTTATTCTCTGGCTCAGAAGTTGTCGGGTTTACTGCTCTGGATGCAGCCACACGCAGATTCACGACATGCAAGGCCTCAAGATGCTTTCCTTTGCATGTCTTGCACTGTACTTTAAGTCGACACTGAGCCACTTGGTGGCGCCGCCCACAACGCCAGCAACGGTTATTGAACTTAATCCAGTTGGTCTTCTGCTCCTTTGTCAGAAACTTGAAATTGGCACACTGATCTAGAAAATGCAGAGTGTTGCAGCAGTAGGGGCAGTATGATTTGGGCTTGTCTTGAGCATCTGGAGTTGAATCGGTTTCAACTAGAGTCTCTCTGGATGTACCATCTCGTGTCGCGCCAAGCAGGACTGTTGTAGTCCTCTTAGCAGCTCTTTTATCTCTCTTTGTACTGATTCTGTCTCTTTGAACATCCTCTCCTTTGTCCACTCGGTCCCCACCCTCTTGAATAACCAGCTCATATTCCAGCCACTCTGAAAAGTCTCTAAGTGATGGCACGCCACTGTTTCGTGGGTAGAGATAGCGGCGGAAGGCAGCTCGTAGATCCTGAGGCAGCTTTCTTGTGAGTCTCGCCACATGAGATCCACAATGTAGCTCTACACGGCCGTCCCCCCCAAGCTGTTCCAGCATACCAACCAATGCTTGGACTCTGAGTGCAAACTTCCTGAAGCCTGCCGTGTCGCTGCAATGGATATTGGGCTCATCCATCAGCTCTGCTATTCTTTGCAGTGACAAGTGATGAGGCTGACCATATTGCTTGATGAGTGAAGCCATAGTGTCTGTGTATGGGCGAAGAGAGTTACTGTACGAGTCAGCAATCAGAAGAGCTTCCTCAAATCTGAGGTGGTCACATAGCACCTGATACTTAAATCTCTCCGTTGCGTCAGCTGGAAGAATGTTGTCCAAAGCCAATCTTAATCGAGCAAACTGCCTGGGGTCAGCCCGCGTAAACTCCGGAATTGATGGCTTTGGGCCTCTGTAAATCTTCTCCCTCGTGGCTATAGGTTGAGTGGGAGTAGACGCGCACTCTGGAAACAAGATGTTGCCCTCTAGTGTTGTACCAAGAGTTGGTGATGCTGGGATAGGCTGTGGCACATGGCTCTGGGTGTCTGTACCAGTGGTCACTCCAGCTGCGGCCTGTAGAACTCGTAACTCCTGCAGGCGCTGGCTAAGCTCTACAACAATACCTGGCGATTGCGAGGGTGGAACGAACTGCACATGTGGCGAATCAGGATGGTCTCTGGGAAGGGAGACTGGAGGTGGTGGTAGTGGCCACTCCTCCTGCTGTTCAGCACTTCCTTGTGCGCCAGGTATAGTTTCCTGATGCAGAGAGGTCTGAGTGGGCGGATGTGTGGAGAGCCACGAGTCACCGGCTGAAATACTTCCTGACGGCACAGGCTCCAAACTTGTAGAAGCCAATGTTGCAGTGCCACGATCCATCCGTCTGCACATATCTGTAAACATCATCTGAAGACGCCTGTTTTCTTCCTGCAGCTGTTGCACAATGTTTATAAACTCGTGGGGAGCACTGTATAATGCTGGTTCAGTGATGGGAGTTCTAATATAACCAGGAGATGTTCCACTTATCTGTTCTGGGGGTTGCTGGAGGGGCGTCATCCCGGCGTATCCCTCTCTGGCCCTGTACTGCTCCGGTGGCCGTGCGTATCCCTCATAATCGCTCATCCATCCTGGCGGTCGCACTGTTCTCCGTGGACGGGCACCACCTCTCTGCGGATCAAAATCCATCTTCACCCCGTAATCATCAATTCCCGGGTTTCGGCACCAAATTTGTTCGGGAGACTTTCTTACTACTGTGGTTCAATAGTGGTGTGATCGCGGAGTGTGCATCGGTTAGAATGCAATGCAATAGGATGGATGGATCTTTATGTTTTTTTATTTTCAGATGGGAGAGTATAGAATGACTAGTTACATATACATGTGTGGTTCTGTAACAAAACAGACAGTAAAAGGAATATTAATTACCATTTACATACAAATAACAAAAAATAGTAGTGCAAATATAACCTGGGGAAATGAGAATTTAACCAAAAGAAGATAATAGATAGAATTCACCATATATTCACTGTAATAATGTAGTCACATGCTATCACGCAGGCCCGAAAGCCTTCACCACTACGCATGACTACTGCTATTACACATAAATAGACACTACTACACTACTAATCAACAGAACTGACATACAGGTGACTGCACTAGCATAATAGGATGCTATCAACCAACTAAACATAAAATAGAATGAGCATTAAGTGCGCAGAAAAAACATGATTTGTCTTAACATCTTAGCTCAAGTGCTAACAACAATGAACGAGAAAAAAACAATGTCCAACATACTCTAGTAACACTCTTATACATTTTAACATTACAGACATTGCACAGCTAAGCACCCACCTGTCTCAAGGACGCACACAGTGAAGAAAGGAAAAGAAAAACGAGGGAACATGCAACTATCACCGATGCTCTGGGCCGACTAAATAAACACAGAAGCTTTCCTTATTCACAAATGGCTGCGCCCCCTAATGGTCGGCCTGGGAACTGCATGCAAACTAAAAATACTGTATATAAACACTCTTGTCTTTTCAACACACACACCTACACCTGAAGGGGTTTATTCTGAGATCACACACACACTCACACACACCTGAAGGGGTTTATTCTGAGATCACACACACACACACACACACACACAACTGAAGGGGGTTTATTCTGAGATCTCAAACACACACACACACTCTCACCTGAAGGGGTTTATTCTGAGATCACACACACACACACCTGAAGGGGGTTTATTCTGAAAACTCAAACACACACACACACACACACACACCTGAAGGGGGTTTATTCTGAGATCTCACACACACACACACACACACACAAACACTCTCACCTGAAGGGGTTTATTCTGACCAATCATAATCAAGCATTCCACAGAGCCGTGTAATAAGATAATAATAATGTCTGTTGTATCTGATATTGATTGCTGTGTGTGTGTGTGTGTGTTAATCCTGCAGCTTCTCCTGGACCTCTTCCCGCATGGACAGGAACATGATCACGGTGATGTCCGGACAGGTGCTGGATTTCTACGATAACGATTTCCGAGAACTTTACGCCGTGTCGGACAAACTGGACCTCTTTAAGGAGTTCCACCTCAATAAGCCTCAAACGAACACCTTGTCCCGCGCCGCCGTTCCCAAACGCCCCGTAGCCGCCACTTCCCGATTCCAGGTGAACCTCGGAGACGTCAAAGTCCCGGCACACAAATACCACAACCCGAAGTACCTGTTATCGCTGGGACAGATCCCGGGACCCACGGCACCGATGCAGGACTTCTTAAACACCATGGATCCGCCCGATCCCGAGAATCCCACGGAAGAGCTGGAGAACCTCACGCCTGTTCCATCCGAGACCGGGAAGAAGAAGTCGTGGAAGAAAACCAAAACACTGTCATTAAAGTCGAAAGGGTCGTGGTGGAGGAGACAGAAGAAGGAGGCGAATGAAGCTGTGATTGAGGAAAACACACCAGACGACGCGTCCAAACACACACTCCCCGCGGATCAGAGCTCGCAGGACACCAAACACACACTCCCCGCGGATCAGAGCTCGGAGGACACCGGGAAAAAGAAGAAGAGAGGACTGATGAGCATTTTTAAAAAAGCAAAATGAGGATTATCCTTTAAATGAGCCGCTGTTTTTACCAGTGCATCTGTGCCGTGTTTACAGACTGACCTCACTTTAGACTTTCTGTGTGTGTGTGTGTGGGTGTGTGTGTGTGTGTGTGTGTGTGTGTGTGTGTGTGTGTGTGTGTGTGTGTGTGTGATATGATCAGTGTTTACGGGTGTAACGATACCC
Source organism: Rhinichthys osculus (assembly GCA_029959095.1). Lineage (NCBI taxonomy): Eukaryota > Metazoa > Chordata > Actinopteri > Cypriniformes > Leuciscidae > Rhinichthys > Rhinichthys osculus. Next base: position 44,394,156 of record JARWKJ010000010.1, on the reverse strand, counting down.
TCATATCACGATACTGAACTCACGATATGATATTATTGCAATACTTCAAGACATATGGTAAAAGGTTAACAAAAAGATGTACTGTTGATTAAAATGCTGTTTTTAGTATTATTATGGGTGTAAATGAATAGTCTTGGACTTGGTGCTGGAAACCCAACGCAGGACAATAGAGACACCAGAATAAAAAATATTCATGATTCTGAAGCTGAAAATACAGAATTATTTTAGATGAATATGCTTTACTCTGACTAGATATATTTAAAATATTGTAAGCCACTTTTTACTGGTAACAAGACATTTGGCATATTCCCTCACAAATATTCCCCCATTGCATTATTATACATTATATTCAACATTATATTGTAGTACTGACACTAAAACTCTGTAAATTTGAATTTTTTAACACAGTCATTTTTATTTTGGGTGAACTATCCACGACACATATTGTCACTATCCACAATATACACTCACCTAAAGGATTATTAGGAACACCTGTTCAATTTCTCATTAATGCAATGATCTAATCAACCAATCACATGGCAGTTGCTTCAATGCATTTAGGGGTGTGGTCCTGGTCAAGACAATCTCCTGAACTCCAAACTTAATGTCAGAATGGGAAAGAAAGGTGATTTAAGCAGTTTTGAGCGTGGCATGGTTGTTGGTGCCAGACGGGCCGGTCTGAGTATTTCACAATCTGCTCAGTTACTGGGATTTTCACGCACAACCATTTCTAGGGTTTACAAAGAATGGTGTGAAAAGGGAAAAACATCCAGTATGCGGCAGTCCTGTGGGCGAAAATGCCTTGTTGATGCTAGAGGTCATAGGAGAATGGGCCGACTGATTCAAGCTGATAGAAGAGCAACTTTGACTGAAATAACCACTCGTTACAACCGAGGTATGCAGCAAAGCATTTGTGAAGCCACAACACGCACAACCTTGAGGCGGATGGGCTACAACAGCAGAAGACCCCACCGGGTACCACTCATCTCCACTACAAATAGGAAAAAGAGGCTACAATTTGCAAGAGCTCACCAAAATTGGACAGTTGAAGACTGGAAAAATGTTGCCTGGTCTGATGAGTCTCGATTTCTGTTGAGACATTCATATGGTAGAGTCAGAATTTGGTGTAAACAGAATGAGAACATGGATCCATCATGCCTTGTTACCACTGTGCAGGCTGGTGGTGGTGGTGTAATGGTGTGGGGGATGTTTTCTTGGCACACTTTAGGCCCCTTAGTGCCAATTGGGCATCGTTTAAATGCCACGGCCTACCTGAGCATTGTTTCTGACCATGTCCATCCCTTTATGGCCACCATGTCCCCATCCTCTGATGGCTACTTCCACCATGTCACAAAGCTCGAATCATTTCAAATTGGTTTCTTGAACATGACAATGAGTTCACTGTACTAAAATGGCCCCCACAGTCACCAGATCTCAACCCAATAGAGCATCTTTGGGATGTGGTGGAACGGGAGCTTCGTGCCCTGGATGTGCATCCCACAAATCTCCATCAACTGCAAGATGCTATCCTATCAATATGGGCCAACATTTCTTAAGAATGCTTTCAGCACCTTGTTGAATCAATGCCACGTAGAATTAAGGCAGTTCTGAAAGGGGGTCAAACACAGTATTAGTATGGTGTTCCTAATAATCCTTTAGGTGAGTGTATGTTCCAATAACTTTGGTTTTAGTTAGGTATTTGATGCTATAAAAACAGGGTATACGCGATGATTGACAGCTGTGTGGGCGGGACCTTGATACCATGACTCCGCCTCTGAAACGCTACTGCGCAGACTCGGGCTCCAAATGACATCAAAAAAAATAAAAATCGGAGCAAGATGTCAACTGATATTTTGGCTTCATTTTTTGATAGTGGAAGAAAGTGGAGACACATCGTCCATCTTTTGTTCTACAGTCCACAGGATGATAAAATTTTTGGGTCCGTGTCATTTAATGAAAACCATTGGCTTGAACCACACGCAAACCCCGCCCACTAAAGTCAAATCAGCCAACCCAATGGCAGATGAACCATGTACGAAATGATTGACAGGCTCTGGATTGACAGGCAAAGAAACTCACTCAAAATAGTTTTTGATTGACTTAAAAACTTCCCAGGATGACTTGAATGCACCATTATACCTCACTGCTATTGGCCAGGTATAGACTAACAAACAGCTTACAGCAGCTTTCATAAGAGGAATGCCTTGTCCAAATACACACACTGCGGTCTTGGCCACTTGAGAGTGTGCGCACGCATCAGGAATTAAGTGTGCAAGACTGTCCCATGTCTTAAAAGTGCAGTGCCCTTAATGCACACTAAACCCACAATGCTAAGCGTATCCCATCATGCATTATGTTTGGGAACTCGTGTGCCCCGAAATCGCGAGATGTCGAGGAAAACATTCCACTGTATTTTAAATTAATTAGATGCATATAATTTGGTAGTAAAAACAAAGTGTTGCACATTTTATTTGTGCAAAGATGTGTAGGCCTTTTCTGTACAACATTCGCAATTGTTTTTATCACTTAGAAGCACCACAATTTTAAATTTGTGTGTTAGTTACATAGCGACTACTGAACAGACATGTAGAAGTTTATTTTAAAATGCAAAGTATTGAAAATATAATAAATAAAAGCTCTGTGAACACTTGCATTTTTGTAAGACTATAAGCGTGTCCCATCGAGTAAACAAATGTTTTACACACACTTTGCAGTCTTAACGGCTACTTGAACACTTGGGTCAAAAAGGGGAAATTATATAATGCAAGTAGACAAGGCCAAAGACCGCAGAGTGTGTGAGTGTGTGTGTGTGTGTGGACAAGGCAACAGTGCTTTATACACGGGCTCGGGCGCCCTCTGCTGGCGGATCTGAGCATTTAGTGCATCATTTCAGACTCAGGATAAAGCACAGGCACGGACCCACAAACACACACACACTACGATCTAACAAACTTCACAAGAGCACATGACGTGCGTAATTTGAGCCACGACCAGCAATGCACTTCCGCTTCTATTCAGTGTGACAATTTTTGGCCGGATCTATGTGTGTGTGTGTGTGTCAGTGCCAGTTTTCTGTGACCACAAAAAGGATTGGTGAATTTACTGCAACAGCTCTAAACAGGAAGTGAACACATATAAGATGCATATAATAAGATATGCTATGCAACCATTAAATAATGTCCAGTCTGTCATTGATAGCTTCAGTTTACCGTCCGTTACAGAGACTTGAACGCGTTTCAGGCCTCAGATGCTCCTCATGATGATGATGATGAAGGAGAAACTCCTCATGGGTTGCTGGTTAGAGGTGATTGGGGTCATTAGCACCACAGATCAGCATGAATCTGCCACCGGACCTGCATGAAACCACCAGCAGATCCACATGTTCATGTTCCAATGGAGGAAGTGAAAGCGATGAGGTCATATCTCGTTTCCCTGTTGCGTGAACAAACGCCAGCGCGGGTTCATCCTGTCCTTCAGATGCTGGAAGATTCTCTTCCCGTTTGATTTCTCTTCTGACACACACTGATCTTCTACATGCACTTCCTCTAAAACTCTATGAGATCACGTTTAAGACTTTCATCAGTCCAAGATCTGATCGAGTGTGTGCGGTATGAGTGGTGTGTGTGAGAGAGTGTGTTTGAGCGGTAAGTGTGTTCGAGTGTGTGTGAGAGAAAGTGTGTGTTTGTGTATAAAAGACACTGTGTTGAGTGTCAGAATAACCCTGAGCTTCTTCTTCTAAAACTCTATGAGATCACGTTTAAGACTTTCATCAGTCCAAGATCTGATCGAGTGTGTCTGTGTGTGTGTGAGGTGGTGTGTGCTGTACCAGTGGTGTGTGTGAGAGTGTTTGTGCGCGCGGTTTGAGCGGAGTGTGTGTGTTAGAGCGATAAGTGTGTGTGTGTGAGAGAGAAAGTGTGTGTTTGTGTATGACACTGAGACTGTTGAGTGTGAGAATAACCCTGAGCTTCTTCTTTTAACAAAACCGACGTCAGGGTTTTCCCGACAGCTCAGATGTTTGTTTCTGCTCAAACTAGAAAGGCCTACATTTAATAAAAGACATTATATCAACACATTTGATCACAAATAACTTTAATTAAATAATCAACTGTACAATGCATCACCTATAATCATTTATAGGATATATAATATATACAAAATATATTTTACATGAAAAACATTTTCTACAAAACGATCAGAGTAAATGTGTTTGTTCTGAGTGTGTGTAGGAAACAATCCATCAGATCTGCTGCCTCATTACTACAGTGTCACTGCGTCATCAAGAGACTCTCTCTCACACACACACACACACACACACACACACTCATACACACAAACTCTCTCTCTCTCACACACTCATACACACAAACTCTCTCACACACACACACAACACACATGTGGTCAGATGGCAGAGGCATGTTGGCTTTAGATAATAACTGTCTTTCTGGTGATTTTTGTATCGCTTGTATTCAAGTGCACAATTATACAATTATAATAGCTATGTTTCCATCCACCTCTTATTATCAGAGTTTTGGGATATCATATCACATAAAAAAACGATTGTAATAAATTTAAAAAATGCGCTCAATTAAGAATGTTAGTTTTTTTCCCGATAAGAAGACGTGCACATAAACTAAAGGAAACACATTTACTGAATAAATCCCTCAATGCGCAACAATAAACTCGTGTGAGTTTGCCTCAGCGGCAGCTGTGATTGGATAACTGGAGTAACCAGTGGACCAATGGCGTCGCAGCGTCTCCAATCATTCTATCATTTATGATGGAGGGAAAAGAGCCAGAATGCAGAAACTTACAGTTTATTACTGATATTTTGGGATAGAAATGCTACTTTATTCGCAAATGTTTTTATGTGATATTCCAATCTTCTTCACAAGTTAAACTGTGGATGGAAACATCGCTAGTGTCTCTTTATAATCTCAATCTCACGTGTGTTTCAGAAAGATCTCAGTATGAACCCAGAAGTGTGTCAGGGAATGATCTGAGCTTCTCCACGTTCACTGTGAAGCTCTTCAACTACTGACTCGAGTGAGTGTTTAAGGGATTTCCGGAGAGTGAAGTGTGTCATCCATTAAACCTGCGGAGAGAGGAAGATGTGACCCTGCGTGTGCATAACACTGTTCTGGTGTGTGTGTGCTGTGTTCAGTCACGCCGGCGCTTCGATCATTTCTCTGGAACTTTGTTGATGACTTTCTTCTTCCTGATGGACACGAGGTCATAGAAGGGATCCTTTGTAATGCTGGCCCTGTGGAACACACACACACACACACACACACGTTATAGGTCAGACGTGTGCCGTGCGTTCAGACACTGTATGAGGCCGCACACACACACACACACACTTGTGTTCATACCTGATGGACTCGATCCAATATGGAGTTAATATTGTGCCATAATTAAACAAACGAATCCAGCATTTTGCAAACATGAGTGTAAAAAAGCAGCATGATGGCAGAGCTTTCAGCTTCTAGATTCCCCTACCCTGGAGAGTGGAGTGCTACTAAGTGCTAATGTGGATTTCTGTTAGGAGTGGCACGGTTCGGTTTGTATCACGGTTTTAGGGTCACGGTTTTCGGTTCTGTACGGTTCTTGTTGTTATTTTTTCTTTTAATCTTTAACACTCCAGAAATGTACTTGTATCATGCAATCATGCACAAACTGAATTTGACTTGACTTTAAACACATTATTGGGACCATCCCCGAGGAAAGCTAGGTGACATTTTGATACAGCAAGAGAGAAGACATTGATGACATGCTTTTCGTTTATTTGGCAAAAAAGGTATAATGTGTATCACTATCTCTACAGGAACTTAAGTGCATTTTTAGCACACAAAGATTAAAATTAACTTGCATTTATCAAACTGCCAACTTAAGTGTAGCTCTTACAAAAATTGTATCTTTTAAAAGAAAAAGAGAGGAACTCTTAAAACTGTCTTTTAAATAAGTCAAAATACATTAAACATAATTGCCTATAATTAGGCAATAGCAATAGCCATAATCATAAAGTGAAACATAAGTTCAACCTTAACACAAAAACAGTATCAACAATGCTTCTATTCCCTGAGAGTGAGGATAAATTTTTTTTCACTTGAAATTAAAGTCCAGTATTTGGAAACATATGACTGGAGTTCTTATCTAAACTTAAAGTGCCACTGTCGCTATATATTTAAATATCATAACATGAAATCCAAAATGTTCCCACACACCGGACTTATACGACGCTGGCGCATCCTCCAACTCCGGTTAGCCTTCCTCATCTCTCCCACTTGCCATTTCTCCGCGTGACGTGACCTGACACTCCATACTCCACTTTGCTTGTTCGACTTGAACCGGCGCTGCACAGAGCGATCGGTTTATTGCATCAAAGTAGCTCCCGCGAGAGTGACTGAAAAGCATACGCGATCGCTCTGTGCAGCGCCGGTTCAACTCGAACAAGCCTCATATGTATGTCCACACCATAGACTGTAAAAAAATATGGACGTAGTGTCCGTGACGTCACCCGTAGGTTTCTGAAGAGCGTTTTTGAAGCCTAAAGTGGGCGGGGCCGGCCGTCGCCATCTTGGCAGCGCGTCACCTCTCGCCACTACCGGATAACAGAAAATGGGCAAAGAGGCGTGACGTGGGTGGAGCTGAGGTGCTAATGCTATATGCTACTGGCCTCGCGCTAAAGTGACAGCTGATTGAAGAATAAAAGCCAATAGTTCATGTTTTTTTTACCCTTCGAAATATTATAATAGTTAAAAGACGTAACTAAAAGTGAGACTGTGTATGATGTAACTTATTGTTATTCTGGTGTAAAAATGTATTATCATGTAGTAACTTACAATATTGCTCTGAGTGTGTGAGTGATTCATGCGCATACATGTCAGTCAGCATGGCATCGCACGTCAAGTTCGTAAAGAGCTTTATTCAGTCCATTTTGGCCGCCTCTCAATTTCTCAATGGGTTAAACCAAAGATATCACCTCAGAAGTTCAAGTAAATGCACTAGAAACCCGCGCTCATTCAAGTGTGTGCATCTGTTGCATGGACGGAGAGAAAGCATGACACCTGCAGGATTTTATCTGACGGTACTTTTTATTTAACACTAAAAAGTTGAACAAGCTGTTCCGTGAGAGCAACAGTACCGCATAACGAGTGTGGTCTCTATATCTATATACGTTTTTAGCAAAGAAATTGTCAGACATCCATTAAAGTTGGTGCATGTGAGGAAAACAACTGGAAATACAGCGCCTCTCCATTCCAGTCTATGCTCCATACTCGACGACAACAACGGAATCCAACGGCGTGGGCGAAGGTATAATGCGTGTATTAAATTGTATGAAATAATCCCGAAAAAGCACAAACACGGCAGAGATGGCAAGAACAGCAGCGGCTGGAATTAGCTGAGAGTAACGCTATCAGGCAGCAGACAAACGGCCGCAATCCGCCTGTCACTGAAGTGGCCACGCCCTTAATTATGCAGGCTTAATATAATTTAAACGGATGAGTTGTGAAAAAATTCACCCCCCTCACAGTTGTCATGAAGGGCAAAATAAGCTATAAAGACTAAAACCACTTTTTGCTCCAGGCTGTAAACGTGTTTTTTTCTGCTGTAAAGTGAGGCATTTTAACATGGGGGAGATGCAGATTTGACTCACTTCTGCCTCCAGCCTCAAGTGGTCAGTCGATGAATTGCAGTTTAATTCACTTCCGTATTGGTTTCAAGAGAGAGACAGGGAGGTTGCCGCTTGGTCCACACGTCTTATTTTGCGCGAAAAGGAAACGCACGTCTGAGGTCACATTCGGGCACGAGGCTACATTGCGCATGCGTCGAACCGTGAGACACACACACGCTCCGAACCGAGACAAGCGAACCGAACGGTTCGGATGGTTTTTCATGTACCGTGCCACCCCTAATTTCTGTCTATACATTTTGCAAAAGAAAACCTCAAAAAGGTTAATTATAGATCCAGTAAGAGAGAAACACCTGTTCACCGCTCATGTTCCTCAGCTGTAGGCGAGCCCAGGTCCGACCAGTGCTTCTCCCGAGACTAGCGCTACATTAATCCCCTATCTCAGCGCCATCTGCTGTTCTGGAAGAGGAAGGCGCTCATCTGCATTTGTGAGAACATCGAGCGAGAGATCTCATAAAAAGCCAAGTGTCTCACAATCGTAACACAGATATGCATTTGTATGCACTAGATTTGGTATTTGTTCAAAGGTTACATGCAATTTGTAGGATGATTTGTATTTATTTGTGAAATATTATCTAGGCTCATTTATTATAATTGTAAAACACAATACATATGTGCTACTCTTCTGCATTTGTGCTCAAATTGTCGTTGCTTTCTGTTTATTTGCGAGTCGAGTTTTCCTTTGCAAAGCAGATCGAGTTTGTTTGCAAAATGCTGGATTAGTTTGTTTAATTATGGCACAATATTAACTCCATAGATTCACTGGTCTCTCTCTCTCACACACACACACACACACACACACCTGATGGACTCGATCCACTGGTCTCTCTCCTCCGCTGTAGAAGCACAGATGCTGTAGGACTGACACACACACACACACACACTCACACACACACACACACACTCACACACCTGATGGACTCGATCCACTGGTCTCTCTCCTCCGCTGTAGAAGCACAGATGCTGTAGGACTGGTGTTTTCCCTCCACCACTCGCCCGTCTGTCTCTGTTTTACACGCCTTGATCTTCTGACCTCGACTGTTGGGGTTATACAGCTCTAAACAATACTGGCACAGGTCAAAGGTCACAGGTTAGCATCACTCACAACACACGCGCATGGCCTTACTCTACTGACAGCAACTGAGTTTGATGTTAGTATGTTTCTGCGATGCATTATCATTCTCCATAAATCATATGCGATGATGCAGGATTGGGCCAGATTAATTCCTCTATATGTGAAAGCTTTAAAGGTTTCAGTGTGTAACACATGCGGGTCTCACCGGCTTCCGGGGAAAGAGCACTTCCTTCACACACAGATTCTCCAGAGGAATGATCCCGCGCGGCTCCTTGTCCTGATACACAAACACCACAATCAGCTCTGATACACACACTTTACACACACACACACACACTCATGCGTTCAGAGGGTTCTTACTGTGGTGTATTCAAAATAATACAGGCAGTTATCAGTGAGGATGAACCATCGCCTCTTCCAGGTCTTCACACGGCCGCCTGCGGACGCATTACACATCAGCAACACTGAACACTACATCAGATCACACGAGCCAACTATCAAAAATACTTATTAACTAGTTAATGTTAATTTCAACATTTACTAATGCATGCACATCTAGTTCTCAGAACGTTTCGATCAAACGATCTTAATGCTAATAAAACATTCGTTCTTTAATAATGTTCCCAATTAGCACAAAAACCTTATTTATACATCGTTCATGGAATGTTTCAGTTCGTCTAACGTTTTTTAAATGTAACGACTCGTTTTAGAACGTTCAGAGAACATTCAAAAGTAACATTCCATAATGTTTGAATGATACAATGAAACGTTCCATTAACATTTGAATAACCAAAAAAAACATTTAAATTTAGACTGTTCATCAGAAATTACGTTTTCATAACTTAATATGAAAATTCTTATTTATATTAATTTTAATATTTTTGTTAGATGTGTGAGCAGAATCTATTTGACAGACATAGATGATGTCACTATTAAACTTGCACAGATTTACAATAAACACAGCAGTTCTCGAATAGATGAAGGAGAAAGTAAACTGGACTAAATATGTTTGCAGTAGTTTATAATAACTTTGTAATCTTTACCCAGTTTGAGCAGCCAGCCCTCGCGGTCGGGGTTGAAGAAGGTGTGTGTGAGATCATTCCCATCATCCTCTGGGATTTTGAAGGGTTCGTTCCGTATACTGTTGAACAGATTCTGTGGTGATGAAAAGAAACACACACTTCAGTCTTCCTGTCGGTGCTGCTCATTTACTGTCCAGAAATTAAAGCGATAGTTCACCCAAAAATTAAAATTCAGCCCATAAGAAAAAAAATATATATATATATGATGGATAGATGCACTTTTATGATGAATAGATGCACTTTTTTGATCGACAGATGCACTTTTATGATGGATAGATGCACTTTTATGATGGATAGATGCACTTTTATGATGGATAGATGCACTTTTATCATGGATAGATGCACTTTTATGATGAACAGAGGCACTTTTATGATGGATAGATGCACTTTTATGATGGATAGATGCACTTTTATGATGGACAGATGCACTTTTATGATGGATAGATGCACTTTTATGATGGACAGATGCACTTTTATGATGGACAGATGCACTTTTATGATGGATAGATACACTTTTATGATGGACAGATGCACTTTTTTGATCGACAGATGCACTTTTATGATGGATAGATGCACTTTTATGATGGATAGATGCACTTTTATGATGGATAGATACACTTTTATGATGGACAGATGCACTTTTATGATGGATAGATGCACTTTTTTGATCGACAGATGCACTTTTATGATGGATAGATGCACTTTTATGATGGATAGATGCACTTTTATGATGGATAGATGCACTTTTTTATGATGGATAGATGCACTTTTATGATGGATAGATGCACGTTTATGATGGATAGATGCACTTTTATGATGAATAGATGCACTTTTATGATGGATAGATGCACTTTTATGATGGACAGATGCACTTTTATGATGGATAGATGCACTTTTATGATGAATAGATGCACTTTTATGATGGACAGATGCACTTTTATCATGGATAGATGCACTTTTATGATGGATAGATGCACTTTTATGATGGATAGATGCACTTTTATGATGGATAGATGCACTTTTATGATGGACAGATGCACTTTTATCATGGATAGATGCAATTTTATCATGGATAGATGCACTTTTATGATGGACAGATGCACTATTATGATGGATAGATGCACTTTTATGATGGATAGATGCACTTTGATGGACTTCAAAAAAAATATCCTGCCATTTACTCCCATTATAGAGCTTAGAAGAGCCAGGACATTTTTTTAATATAACTCCGATTGTATTCGTCTGAAAGAAGAATGTCATATACACCTAGGATGGGTTGAGGAAGAGTAAATCATGGGCTAATTTTCATTTTTGGGTGAACTATCCCTTTAACACCACGCTGTTATTTGTGCTCAGTGACTCCAGTGTAGTATTTTGGTCATGTGACCAGTGAGGAGTGATTGTGATTGGCTGCTCACCGTCAGGAGGTCGTCGGGAAGATCCTCTCCGTTGTTGATCCCGCGGTTCATGCTAATGAATCTCTCCAGCGGGGTCTTGTCCTTCACGCTGGGGTTGTGAAGACTCGTGTTCAACATGATGATGGCAAACGAAAGGATGTAACACGTGTCTGAGGATCACGAACAACACAACTGTTCTCAAAAACTTTACCAGAGACTGATAAACAAAGCGTTTTGAGATCATCAGCTTGGCCAATTAACAGATTTGTGAATGCATAACAAATAGTCTCAGTGGAAGCTTATTTCGCCGTGGAATAAAACAAATATAAAAAGGTAATTGCAACTTTTTTTCAGTGATTTTGTTCTTGCAATTCTGAGAAAAAAAGTCAGAATTGCGTAATGAATTCGTCTGAATTGTGAGATATTAAAATTTCCCCTGTAGTCAATCATTTTATCCCATAAAACTTATTTTTGATCACCAAAATGACATATTTAAATTTTTCCTTGAAAAAAATGTCTTCATGCCTTAAAATATCTTGAATGTAACTCGACACCCTTGCCTCATTTAGTATGCGCGGTTCTATGAATATGCAGATGAGCCCCGCCTCCACTCACTCCCTCAGCTCAGAGATCCACTGGTTGACGATCACACGTTGATCTGATTGATTACAAGGTCGTTTGTGACATCAGAAACACCAGCGATTTCAAACCGTGTTTTTGAGACTGTCTTTGGTTCACTGCAGTTTTAAGGAGGAAATACTCAGCAATGCTGTCGACTTATGAACTTACACATGGTGTGTCTTAAAGTGTATTAAACACACCACATAGACGCATAAACAACATTAAAAGCTGGATTTTGATCACAGGGGGACCTAAAGTCATAAATAACTTTTACATTTTTTATTCCAGAAACAAAAGACTGAATGACGAGACGTAAAAAAGTCAAAATTCCAATATTACGCAATATTGTTTATTCCATGGCAGAAACAAGCTTCCATGAGTTTCTGTTTTCAAATACTCAAATATAGTAATTATTGGGTGTAATATATATTATGTATTATGCAAGTGGATGAGTTTCGAGTGTCGCTTCACCTGTGGACTGGAAGACGTTGACGTTGCAGTTACAGTAACGTGTGGCGAAAGCCTCCATCATGCGGTCGATCTTCTGCGCTTCTCCCGGCAGACGGAAACTCCACAGGAACTGCCTGAGGAGCGAGAGAGAGGAGAAGCAATAAGACGAGTCCGTCACGTGTGTGTGTGTGTGTGTGTGTGTGTGAGGGGAGGAGCGCTCGAGTTCTCACCGTAACGCCTGGACCAGGTTGAGATCCGAAAACTCGTGCAGGTCCACAAACGCCTTGAGAATCTGCAGGTGCATCTCCTCCCTGAAACATCAGATTGAGATGCATTCATCAGGACACACACACACACACACACACACACACACATACACACACACACACACGCACTCTCACTCACACACACATACACACACACACACGCACTCTCAATCACACACACACTCACACAAGCACTCACACACACGCACACTCAGACACACACACACACATGCACACACACACACTCACACACGCACTCTCAATCACTCGCACACACTCTCACTCACACACACACACACACACTCAGACAAACACACACACGCTCACACACTCACACGCACCCACACGATCACTGTTAAAAAGGCCCATTGTAACTGTATTTGTGTTTGTGTCTGTGAGACTTGCTCTGGCAATCAGCCAATGTCAAAGCACGCTGGCAAAGCAGCAACGTGAAGACACTAGGCTCCGCCCATCTCTAGCAGGTGGCATTGATTAGCATTTGTACTAAATAGCTCTGCATGTGGTGAGTGTAGCAAACAGACTCTGTGCTTTCTTGCCATTGAGGTGTGCGTATATTATACAAAACACACCCATACTCATGGCATCACGACTGTACTCATCCGCACTTATGTGCTAAATCTTTATTGAAGCTTTATGGAATTGTGGTGGAGAAAATAAAGCTTTAAAGTGAACTTTCTGCTGCTTCTTCATGTCTCTAACCGGACATCTGTGGTGAACTAGTCCCCTACTGGCAAACCCAAACTGATTGAAATTCAGCAGTTTTCTTTATGGTCCTTCGAGCCAGAGAGAGAGTTTTTCTACAGTTATGGAGAAGCAGCTACCAGCTGAAGTCCCTGTTGTGCGGCCCAGGAGACAATCGTCTTTTCCAGCACATTTGCAGGATTATGATTTGACTGGTTATAACCTACATAGATCCATATCACCACCCAACTATTCTCACAAAACGTCTTGTGCAGCATCTGCCGACAAGGATGTCAGGATGGACACCCCACAGGCACCAGCACATCGTAGTGATTATCATAGTCCAGAACAGTGGTATGTAACGGATCAGTGGGACCAGCAAATGGAAACCCTGCGGGATGAGAATGCTGATTTCAGAAAACTCCACCAAGACCTGATTGTCACGGTTCAGCAGCTGAATGAGGAAAGAGATGATCTTATGCAGGCCAACACTAAGTTCATGTCACAGATGTCTCAATTGGAAGAAGAGGTGAAAGAATTACTAAGTTGGCGAAATCAGCAGTCACAATTTCCTCAGATATTATCTCCACTTCCTGTGTCTGGTCCGTCAAAGACCCGAGACCGCTCTAGACCAGTACCAGCCCCACGAAGGTCCAGAGTAATTGAACCAGTATCAAATGCAAAAAATGCCCAGGCATCTCATGAAGCATTACAAGATCGTAGAACAGAGGAGAGTTCGGAAAGCTCAGAGGACTCAAGCAGTCAAGAAAGTTATTCCTCTTCTGTTGATGATAGCATAAGAAACCTACGTCTGCGCTCACCAAGGCAAAGGGTTAACACCAGTCCACCGATTGACAGACAGATTAGTAGGAGTCAAGATGGAAGACCTAAGGTCAACATGGTTCCAAGAGGTCGTGTCCGATCACCATCTCCACAATTTCCCATCCGGCCACGGGACAAGTTATCATCTAGGAGTAGTAAACACCACCACTCTCCAGGTTTATCGGTTAACCAAGAAAGAGTATATCGTGGACCTACTCCTACGATTCCTGACCTGATTCACCCAAACCCCAGAGAGTTTGCACGGCTTAAAATTGCTTTGGAAAACATTCTGCCAGTTGATTCCACCGAGCACTTCAAATTCCATATTCTGCTAGAACATCTCAAGCTTGAAGAAGCTCAGCTAATTGCTGAATCTTACAGCAGTTCACATCATCCTTATACTAAAACCATGGGTGCCCTCAATAAGCAGTATGGTCAGCCACATCAGTTGGCTTTGCAGCGCATAGTGGAATTGATGGAGGGACCAAGCATCAACACTGGAGATATCAGAACCTTCCGAATGTATGCTCTGAGGGTGAGATCCTTGGTGGGAATGTTGCGACAACTAGGTAAGCCTGGTAAAGTAGAATTAAAATGTGGATCTCATGTGACCAGACTTCTGGGTAAATTGCCACATGATCTGCGAAGCAGTTTCAGAAGATTCATCTATCCATTTGATGTAAAGATTCCTACCCTCCTTGACTTCTCAGACTGGTTGGAATATGAAATCCAAGTGCAAGAAGATTCCACAAGATATGCAAGCCACTTTGGTAGAGGGTACTTGACCAGGTCATCCTGGGACGACCAACCAAGGAAGACTAAATCATTCCAGAAAGGGACAGAAGTTCTACTTGGCACTGAGAAATACCCTTCAGTACCTCAATCATCTGTCACAGCTAAGACCACCATGGCAAACCCTTACTGCCCTTACTGTGATAATAACAAACACTCTTTGAATAACTGCGCCAATTTCTCTCAACTCTCCAAATATCAGAGGCAAGACTGGATTAAGGGCCACAACAGATGCTGGCGCTGTGGACGGGGCCATCGATCAACAGAGTGTAATCTTAAGATGCGCTGCAAGGCATGTAATGGGCGTCACTTACTTGTTCTTCATGAAGTTAATACACGGGGCAGGGAGAGAACCGTAGAAAGAGAGAACCCATCTGCTAGCCCTATCAGGGGGGAGGTCGCCAACGATGTATTATTCATTGACAAGCCCCCAGGAAGTCGGAAGGTACTGTTGAAAATATGTAAAGTCATTCTGAGAAACGGAGATCGATCCATGAAAGCTTATGCCATTCTTGATGATGGCTCTGAAAGGAGCATTTTACTACACACAGCGGCTAGCCAGCTGAGATTGAAAGGTGAACCGGAGGACCTGCCCCTGCGCACAGTCAGACAAGAATTAAAGGTCCTACATGGGGCGGCTGTATCCTTCAACCTTTCACCAGCCTGTCAGCCAGACAAGGTATATCCAATCAGCGGAGCTTTCACTGCGCCAGAGCTGGGGCTTGGAGTGCACTGTCATCCTGTTAAGGCTTTACGGAAAAGGTACCGTCACCTTAATGGACTTCCCCTCCAAGAGATTAAAACTGGTCATCCAGTTTTGCTCATTGGATCAGACTACCCTCATTTAATTACTGCAGTCGAACCAGTTCGCTTGGGCCCACCAGGAGGTCCTGCAGCAATTAGAACTCTCCTTGGGTGGACTCTGCAAGGACCAGTTCAGGCTCTGCAACACAGTCTCACAGAGCAACAATGTCTGTTCACAAGTTTGTCACCTTCTGTTACTCTGCACGAACAAGTTGAACGACTCTGGCAAATGGATGTCCTTCCTTGGAGGGATGAGAAGATAAGTACTAGATCAGTACTCGACCAGCAGTCAATCAAACTACTGGAACAAAAAACTGTCAGAGTTCAAGTCGATGGGATTCTGCGATATGCTACCCCACTGCTCAGAGTTCAAAATATGCCCTCTCTTCATGCACCTAAAGCAGCGGTAATGCCTCATCTAAGAAGCCTAGAGCGTCGCCTCAGTAAGTCTCCTGATCAAGCAGCTATCTACCAGGCTGAGATTAAACGACTGAAGCAAGAAGGTTACATTGCTGAACTGCAGTCAGGAGCTGAAGACACTCCAGTGAGTTGGTATATTCCACACCATATGGTTGAACATAATGGTAAACATAGAGTAGTTTTCAACTGTTCATTCCAGTTTCAAGGAAACAACCTCAATGAACTGTTACTTCCAGGACCTACACTGACTTCCTCCTTACTGGCTGTGCTACTAAGATTCAGAGAACATTCTGTCGCTATTAGTAGCGACATTAAAGGAATGTTCCACCAGATAAGACTCCTTCCTGAAGATCGACCCCTTCTCCGTTTCTTATGGAGAGACCAAGAAAGAGAAGTTCAACCCAGAGTTTTTGAATGGCAAGTTCTCCCCTTTGGGACCACTAGTAGCCCATGTTGCGCCGTCTTTGCCTTGCAGAAGCATATCATGGAAAATAGTCAGCCTGGTGAAAAGATACATGATGCTGTACTGAAGGCATTTTATGTAGACAATTACCTGCACAGTCTGCCCTCTGTAGATGAAGCAAAGCTCATGGTAGCCCAGTTGCAGACTACCTTGGCAGACGGAGGATTTGAACTCAGGCAATGGGCCAGTAATGCGCCTTCCACTATCAGTCACTTACCAGCAGCATCCAGATCGGACAGTGTTGAGCAATCGATTGTCAAGGGTAATGCCTCGAACCAGGAATCAGTGCTTGGACTGCAGTGGAACTGTCAAACTGATACTTTGTCCTATAAGCTCCGTGCTGTAAAGTGCCAAGAAGTTACTATGCGCAATATATATAAGGTGCTTGCCAGCCAATATGATCCTCTTGGCTACATCATCCCGTACACCACACGTGCCAAGGTGATTGTGCAGCGATTATGGGACAAAAGGAGAGATTGGGATGATCCCAGGTTACCAGAAGATTTGATGAATGTTTGGAACAGATGGGCAGAGGAGCTTAGTGACCTACAAAATATAGTCTTACCCAGATGCTATTGTACTGCACCGAAGGATGATCTTTTCAGCCAGCGAGATATCCATATCTTCTGTGATGCGTCTGAGTCCGCTTATGGGTCGGTGGCCTATCTTCGAACAGAAGACCGGCAGGGAGAAGTGGAGATCACATTCATAGTGGCCAGATCAAGAGTGGCTCCTAAGAAACGGCTGTCAATACCTCGTCTAGAACTATGTGCAGCCCTGACCGGTGCGCAGTTGGCTAAGACCCTTCAGAAAGAATTGACTTTGCCTATTCGACAAGTTTTCATTTGGACTGATGCCACCACTGTTTTGACCTGGATTAGATCCGAATCCTGTCGATTCAAGGTTTTCGTTGGTACAAGGGTGACAGAGATTCAGGAGCTTACCAGCCACTGTGAATGGCGCTATGTGGCTTCAGATAGCAACCCGGCAGATGATATCACCCGAGGGAAAAGGCTGGCAGATCTAGGGCCACAAAGTCGTTGGTATACAGGGCCGCCATTCCTTCATCTTTCACCAGATCAGTGGCAGGTTACACCCCCATCCTCTTTTATTGACAGTGATGAACTGAGAAACACTACATTCTGTGGTCTGACTAATACTGCACATCGCTTGTCCATGCCTGATCTAAGCCAATTTCTGACCTTTCAAGAACTACTGACAGCCATCGCAGAATCTCTCAGGAAGGATGGGGCCAATCTATCAGCTGAAGACTTTCAACAGGCTGAGATGGCTATCCTTCAGCAAGCCCAATGGGAAAGCTTTCCCTCTGATATGGCACAACTTACAGCAGGGAAACAACTGAATAGCAACAGTCGGCTCCTTAGCCTTGCTCCTGAACTTGACTGTGTAAGTCACCTACTAAGGGTAGGAGGTCGTCTTCGCTGCTGTGAAGAAATTGAGCCTGACCAGATGCATCCTATTGTGCTTGATTCCCATCATCCTGTCACTAACTTACTCATTAAGGACTATGATACAAAGTTGCTTCACCCAGGACCTGAGAGAGTACTGGCAGAAATGCGTAGGAAATACTGGATCCTTCGGGGTAGGGAAGCAATCCGACGTTATCAGCGCAAGGATTGTATGGAGTGTCAAAAGCTTCGTAAAACCCCACAGATACCCAGAATGGCAGATCTGCCTCCAGCCAGACTACGTCTCTTCAAACCCGCATTTTATTCTACTGGTATTGACTGCTTCGGGCCATACCTAGTAAAAATTGGACGCAGGAATGAGAAACGCTGGGGTATCTTGTTCAAGTGCATGACTACTCGGGCAGTGTACATCGACCTCCTTCCAAGACTTGATACAGACTCCTTCCTTATGGCTCTCAGGCGTTTTATAGCCCGACGTGGGAAGCCTTTGGAAGTTTTATGTGATCAAGGTACGAATTTCAAAGGAGGGGAAAGAGAGCTACGACGGGCATTTGGCGAACTAGTTCCAGAGCTTCAGGAACAACTTGCCAGTCAACAGATTATCTTCCGTTTCAACCCACCTCATGCTCCACACTTCGGTGGGTGTTGGGAAAGGGAGATTCGTTCCCTGAAACAAGCTCTACAGGTCACTATGGGAACTCAGTCTATACCCGAGGAAACTCTTCTCACTACACTCATTGAGATCGAAGGGATCTTAAACTCTAAACCTCTGGGGTATACCTCCTCGAATGCCTCTGATCCCATTCCTATTACTCCTAATTCGCTCCTTATGGGGCGGCCTGATTCATCCCTTCCTCAAGTGATATACCCTCAAAGTGAAATACTGAGTCGACGCCGTTGGCGTCATAGCCAAGTCTTAGCAGATCACTTTTGGAAGCGGTTTATCAAGTTCTATTTGCCTGGCCTTCAGACTCGTGGCAAGTGGCAAAGAGAGTCACCCGATATCAAGGTTGGAACTACAGTTATGATTGTGGACTCTCAATTTCCCAGGGCCCTGTGGCCCACTGGTCAGATCTCGCAAGTATTCCCTGGGGTGGATAATAAAGTCAGGACTGTTGAAGTGAGAATTAAGGACAAGTTTTATGTGCGACCTGTGGCTAAGGTTATACAACTGCCTGAGATTCCAGACTAAAATTTGACTTTGACCTTTTTTTTAATGGGCAGATTTCCTCATGCTTTAGAAATCTGGGGGCGGCTGTTAAAAAGGCCCATTGTAACTGTATTTGTGTTTGTGTCTGTGAGACTTGCTCTGGCAATCAGCCAATGTCAAAGCACGCTGGCAAAGCAGCAACGTGAAGACACTAGGCTCCGCCCATCTCTAGCAGGTGGCATTGATTAGCATTTGTACTAAATAGCTCTGCATGTGGTGAGTGTAGCAAACAGACTCTGTGCTTTCTTGCCATTGAGGTGTGCGTATATTATACAAAACACACCCATACTCATGGCATCACGACTGTACTCATCCGCACTTATGTGCTAAATCTTTATTGAAGCTTTATGGAATTGTGGTGGAGAAAATAAAGCTTTAAAGTGAACTTTCTGCTGCTTCTTCATGTCTCTAACCGGACATCTGTGGTGAACTAGTCGCCTACTGGCAAACCCAAACTGATTGAAATTCAGCAGTTTTCTTTAATCACACAATCAAACGCACACACACTCACACAAGCACTCTCTCACACACACACACGCACACGTATGCACTCACACACAAGCACACACACTCACACAAGCACTCTCACACACACACACATGCACTCACACACAGGCACACACACACACACTCACACACTCACACTCACACACGCACTCTCAATCACTCGCACGCACTCTCACTCACACACACACACACACACACTCACACACTCAGACACACACACACACGCTCACACACTCACACTCACACGCACCCACACGATCACACACTCACACGCACACACACAGACACACACACACACAAGCACTCTCACACTCACTCACTCACTCACACACACACTCACTCACACACACACACAAGCACTCTCACACACACACTCAGACACACACACACACGCTAACACACGCGCACACGCACACACACTCACACAAGCACTCTCTTACACACACACACACACACTCACACATGCACACGTATGCACTCACACACAAGCACACACACTCACACAAGCACTCTCACACACACACACTTGCACACGCATGCACTCACACACATGCACACACACAGACACACACACACACACACACACTCACACACACTCACACACACGTGCACACACACACACACAGATCTGGTGTGTGTGTATTTGGTTCATAAGTCACCTCTCTCCCAGGAAGTCTCCGATGGCCGTCTTATTCAGTCCTTCCTCTTTATACAGAAACTCTGCCACTCGCTCTGGTTTCCACTCCAGAAGCTCGTTGTCCACCAGATACTTGATTCCCTGAAACACAGAGCGGTTTGAGCCGTTCACTCGCTCGCTGTCACACAGATAAAACACTGAAGCTTTTTGTGAGAGACGCTGCAGTTTATCCGAGCCTCCACACTACTTCCTCCACAGCTCAACATCTGCTTTCCTTCAGACCAATACTTCCCTTTTCTGCAGAATGACTAAAGATAAGACTAAACCCTTCAAACCAAAATCACAGAAACTGATACACTGGTTGACTTTTGCTTACCTGCAATAGAGCCGGGCCCTTTTAATGTGTCCGGGAACGTTCATTTGCACGACAACAGTGTTGTAGTTTACACTTTACTGGACCTGGCCGAGTGGCTTAAAGGGATACTCCACTTTTTTTGGAAATAGGCTCATTTTACAACTCCCCCAGAGTTAAAGTGTTGAGTTTTACCGTTTTTGAATCCATTCAGCCGATCTCCGGTTCTGGCGGTACCACTTTTAGCATAGCTTAGCATACATCATTGAAGTGGACAAGACCATTAGCATTTCTCAAAAAAAAATGACCAAAGAGTTTCGATATTTTTCCTATTTAAAACTTGACTC
Source organism: Rhinichthys osculus (assembly GCA_029959095.1). Taxonomy (NCBI): domain Eukaryota; kingdom Metazoa; phylum Chordata; class Actinopteri; order Cypriniformes; family Leuciscidae; genus Rhinichthys; species Rhinichthys osculus. The sequence continues at coordinate 44,373,089 of JARWKJ010000010.1, read as the reverse complement.
TTCTGTAGTTACATCGTGCACTAAGACCGACGGAAAATGTAAAGTTGCGATTTTCTAGGCTGGTATGGCTAGGAACTATACTCTCATTCCTGCGTAATAATCAAGAAACTTCACTGCCGTACCATGAGAGCAGCAGGCGTAATGATATGACGCAGCGCCTGAAAATAGGCCACCTTCCGCCAACACAACAGAACTATTTTCAGGCGCTCCATCATATCATTACGCCTGCTGCACTCATGGTACGGCAGTGAAGTTTCTTGATTATTGCTAATGAAATGCTAATGGTCTTGTCCACTTCAATGATGTATGCTAAGCTATGCTAAAAGTGGTACCGCCAGAACCGGAGATCGGCTGAATGGATTCAAAAACGGTAAAACTCAACAGTTTAACTCTGGGGGAGTTGTAAAATGAGCCTATTTCCAAGAAAAGTGGAGTATCCCTTTATGCTTGAATCCTGTTGCCAAGACTGTGAGGATCTAAATCTCAGGAAGTAGGAGAGACGTAAGACGGTCCAGCCAAGATCAGGCCCTGTAGCTAAGTCCAGATTTGCCACTGATCTTCATGGATCTGATCAAACCCATGACACAGCATGTTCTGCTGAAAATGATTCCTGTTGTCTTGCAGCACAAGAATCAAACCCTAAACACCTATGCAGTGCTCGATGATGGATCCGAAAGAACCATGCTACTCCCGGCTACAGCTCAGAAACTAGGGCTTAAGAAACAGACTGAGGACCTTGCATTAAAGGCGACATATCACGCCCCTTTTCACAAGATGTAATATAAATCTATGGTGTCCCCAGAATGTGTCTGTGAAATTTCAGCTCAAAATACCAGATCATTTATTATAGCTATAGATATTATTTGCTCCTTTTTGGATGTGAGTAAAAAATGCGCCGTTTTTGTGTGTGTCCCTTTAAATGCAAATGAGCGTTAGCTCCGCCTCCGTTCAGAAGAGGGCGGAGCCTTTACACAAGCTTCAGAGACTCCGGCAATAACAAAACACACATTTTTTCCAAAATCTCAGGAATAACCAGTTGCGAGTGGAGACTCAGGAAGAGTTCAACTTTTAGACGCACATGGACATTTCTAAATTGTTAGTGGATACATTTATGTAGTTGTTGTGGAGTTACATTGATTCATCTAATCATGTTTAACTCTTACACAAGTTGGCACAGTTCCCTAAGGTCTTTATAAGACAGCTGTGACATTTTTTGGTCAAATAGTGTTCTTTGCTTGGGTTACTGGGTTGTCACTTCTCACGTTTTCTCCCTAGTAGATGCACCAGAGACCCGATTATAGCACTTAAACACGGAAAAAGTCCGATTTTCATGACATGTCCCCTTTAAGAACAATTCGACAAGATGTCAAGAAACTTTATGGGGCCTCCGTTTTCTTTAGTGTACGCTTAATATCACAGCCACAAAGGAGCTACCAAATCCAGAATGCCTTTACCTCTGAGCACTTATGTTTGCCCGGGCACTCTTACCCCACTGCAATGCTCCAGCAGAAATACCGCTACCTAAAAGGCATCCCATTGCAGCCTCTTCAAAAATCCCATCCCCTCCTTCTAATAGGGGCAGGTCATCCCGATCTGATTACACCTATTGAGCCAGGTTCGCCTGGCCCACCTGGAGGTCCAGTAGCAATTAGAATTAGACTAGGTTGGGTGCTACAAGGTCCAACACACTATCTACAGCAACAGCTTCAGCCTCAGCAATGCCTACACCTTTCCGTCACTCCTCAAATGGAGGAAGTGTTCAGAAATGTAGAGAGACTTAGGCAAGGAGATAGCATTCCCCACAAAAATGCAAGACTGGTCATATGATCCAAACAAGATCAGAAATCAATGGACTAGCTACAAGCCAAAACCACCAGAGTGATGGAAGATGGAGTGAAGCACTATGCCACACCACTGTTGTGTAAGGCTGACATGTCTCAGCTTCATGCCCACAAAGACTTGAGAAACAGAAATAGACTCTGTTACCACAGAGGAAGGATCATGGTTTATTCTCCACCACATGGTTCATCATAAAGGCAAAAACAGAGTGGTGTTCAACTCCTTTGAATACAAGGAGTATAACCTCAACAACTACCTTCTTGCAGGACCTGAACTAGGCCCTTCCCTTTTGGGGGTTCTGTTGCATTTCAGGGAGCACACTGTCGTGGTAAGCTCATTGGATGATGTAGATGGAGACAGAGCCAAGTCCCCACAAAAATGAAAGACTGGTTATACGATCCAAACAAGATCAGAAATCAATGGACTCGCTACAAGCCAAAACCACCTGCACTAGGCCCTTCCCTTTTGGGGGTTCTGTTGAGGGAGCATACTGTCGCGGTGAGGGGAGACATAAAAGGCATGTTTCATCAGGTCTGCCTACTGCCTGAAAACAGAAACCTACTCGGCTTTGTCTGGCATGACCTCGAAACAAGTACCCCCCCTAGCATTTTGGCACAGCTTGCAGCCCTTGCTGCGCCATATATACATTACCGCATCATGCTTTGGATAATACCAAGCGAAATGGCACCCTTAGATCAGCAATCGAAAGGAACTTTTACGTAGACGCCTAAAGAGGGTAATGTTCCCAGATGAGACCAAGCAATTAGTGAATGTGTTGCGAGAACTTCTTGCGAGTGGTGGCTTCGAGATCCGTCAATGGGCTTGCAACATGCCAAATGTCATTGATCACCTACCTAAAGAAGCTCCTTCAGACAGCACTGAGCTTTGGCTGTCACATGATGAAGTCGAACCACAAGAATCCACCCTTGGATTGAGATGGAACTATGACTCGGACATCCTTGGATATAAACACCACCCAGTGCCAATAACCACACCCCCTATGCAGCACATTTATAAGGAGACAGCAAGCCAGTATGATCCTCTGATCCTCAAAGCTGCTAGAAACCAAGCTCACAATGGAAATAAGCCGAGTGGTCTTGTGGTCTGATTCCACCACAGTCCTTTCCTGGCTGAGTCTTGTAGTTTTAAAGGTGCTGTATGTAACCTTTTCACTCTACTAAAGCATAAAAATACCCTTATATGTTTGCAGATATTTAGGAAACATACTGAGTTTCTCTGAAAAACACTTCTACAGCTAGTTATTTTACTTTGAAATGTGCTTTCCGTGTTGGAATGTCTGTTTTTGTTTTGGTCTCTGTGATCTCGCCCACTGCCAGTTCACCCAATAGTATTTTGACATCCGGGATGCCAGTTGGCAGGAAACACAGCCAGCAAATTGGGTCAGAGATTGCAGATTCTACCCAACCTAAAAAGCGTCGGTATCCCTCTTAAAATCTCTATTAACGAGAGCATATTAAAACGCGGATAAATCAACTAATCAACTTACTCGAGTCTCGGCTTTCATTTTCAAATGCGCTCGTTCCTGTTGCATCTCCTCAAACTGGCAACCCGCGTGAGCGTCAAGTCTGAGGAGGAGGGCGGGGGAAACAACGGCTCTTACAGACTGCACCAAGTCTTCGAAGGGACTAGGATAGCAGAAATCCAAGATCTAGGGCAGGGATGGGCAACTTCGGTCCTGGAGGGCCACTGTCCTACAGAGTTTAGCTCCAACCCTGAAAAAATCACCTGCCTGTAACTTTCTAGTAATCCTGAAGACCTTGATTAGCTTGTTCAGGTGTGTTTGATTAGGGTTGAAGCTAAACTCTGTAGGACAGTGGCCCTCCAGGACCGAAGTTGCCCATCCCTGATCTAGGGGATGAGCATGAATGTCGATATGTAGATCCTCTCCGAAACCCTGCAGATGACCTCACAAGGGGTCACAGCCTAAAAGAACTTGCGTCACCAAACAGATGGAGTCAAGGCCCACCATTCTCACTACAGGCTGAATCACAGTCGCCCACTATGCCAGTCCCGAAACCTCCTGAGGATGAAGTGGTGAAGAGGAAGAGTGTATTCTAAGGTCTCACCAGAGTATCAAAACCCTTGAACCCCAGTGAGTACAGTACATGGAAAGACCTTGTTGAAGCCACAGTCCAAGTGACCCAAACCAATCCAGTCAAACAGCTAAAGACTACGTCCAAAACATCCAACGTGACAGTTTCCCCAAGGAATATGAACGACTGAAATCTGGTTAGCCTGTATCCACTATAAACCGACAACTCAGTTTATCCCCAGAGCTTGATGAAGCCGGTCAGCTTATACGGGTTGGAGTAGGGATGCACGATGATATCGGGACAACATCGGTATCGGCCGATAAAAGCTTAAAATGACCATCATCGGCATCGGCCGATATGAATATTTCTGCCGATGAGTCTTGCCGATAGGGTGGCGTGTTTCCTATGCGCACGTGACGACCGTGAGCGAAGCATGAGCGCCAGCAACTTAAACTTCCAACTAGGGGTGTGCCGTGCGTCTCACGGTTTTTGATCGTGGACGATTAAAATGTCTCCACGATCTGCTTTTGAAGAAAAATCATAGTATCGTGCATTCTATCAGTTCAATTCTGGCGCCTTCATCTCAACATACTGTACAACGCGACGTACATTCACATCACATCACATGTAAACGCAGAGGTAGAGTTACACTCACGGGACACCGCAATTCACAAAAGTTCATTGTTTGCATGTGCGTCAAAGTCTTGCAAGGTAAACATGTCATACACGTGCTGATGCGCTGTTCTAACATGCGCTTTACTGAGCGCGTTACACCCGACGCTCACAGGAACTAAAAGCCCGTCACAGAGTCTGCATACTGGACTAATCTTTCGAGTCTTATTGCGCTGATACTGTCAAATACACACAAGGTTTACATAAACAAAGTTGGTTATGTCTAAAGTGAAAGCAAACAGAGAAAATCTGCTTGTCAAATGCGTGTATATTAGACGCGTCGCGTTACTCGCGTGCAGTTCTTAAAGAGACAGTAATAATATTCTCCCGCTTGTCTTTAAAGAGATACTGCACCCAGAAATAAAAATTCTGTCTATCTAATGTTGTTTCAAACCTGGATTCATTTCTTTCTTGTGCTTAAATATACTATGGAAGTCACTGGAGTACAGCACAGTGGCGGCTCCTGCAAGATCTCTCAGGGGGGGGGCAAATGTTTGGATGATTGATAAGGACAAGGTCCACCCATGCAATGGATAAATAAACAGCTTAAGCATGTAAAGGCAACTTCACTTTAATATTAATGACAAATAAAGTGACTTACAATAAATCTTCTTGTTTCTATACTCACTTTTATTACACTTATTACATCACATTACTCACTTAAAGAGATAATTTTCATTTTTGGGTGAACTATGTCAGTAATTACTCACCCTCATGTTGTCCCAACCCCGTCAGACCTTCGTTCATCTTCGGAACACAAATTAAGATATTTTTTGATTAAATCTGAGAGCTGGATCACTCCTCCATAGGCTTCTAAATTTTTCTAAGAAATTTTGCTCTTCTCTCTTTTGATTACTACGACGGCTGAATGGTATTTCTTTTAATGCCACGATAGAATTAATAACTGCGTTCGCCATGACATTGTTCAAGTTCAACTGTCTGTAGCCACAACTCGCGAGATGTCTCAACAGTCTCTCTCGCTTTTTTTTTTTTTTTTTATGAAGAAATTGAATTTTATCAATTTGATGAAGATAATAAAGTTGTGTTTCATTTTTTATTGTTGTTGTTTAAATTCAAAATTGTTTTAAAATATTGTTTGTCACTTAATCTTAAAAATTTTTAATAGTGTATGTTCCCACCAATCACTGCACAAGTTAAGGATACGTATGATGATGTAAGCACGTTAGTGCGAGCCCTCCTGGAACACATAGAGAATGCATTGCAGTGCCTGCAGTTCGAAAAAAAACATCTTTGAATGTAAGTCTATGGGAACACTCTGGGCGATTCTCAGCCAGAGTGAAATCGCCCAAAAAGAGGCGGTACTCCACAGAACGTGACATGACGCTGATTGGACTATATCCAGAGGTTGTGACGGCTAGCGTAACTCTGTCTGTGGTGAATGAGATTGTAAATGTGATTCACACTTTGGTGGTGCGTCGCCCAATCGCCCTAATGAAGAAACCGCCCCTGGTACAGCAACAGTTTGGTTAGCCACATTCTTCCAAATAACTTTTATAATTTCAACAGAAGAAAGAAACTTGAGAGAGTAAATGATGACAATTAAAATTTTTGGGAGAACTATCCCGTTAATGTTAATAAAACAACAAAACACAGAGGAAATCACTCACTGCTCTTGACTGAGAACATTAATAGAAGCTTTAATAAGCTTTTTTTGCACTTAAAAAAAAATACAAATATATCGATATCGGTATCGGCATCGGGCAAAATTAGTTTGAAAATATCGGCATATCGAATATCGGCCAAAATCCTATATCATGCATCCCTAGGTTGGAGGACGCCTACGTCGTGCTGAAGGTCTAGAACTCCAGACAATTCAACCAGTAGTTCTGGATCCTCAACATCCAGCAAACAAACTGCTCATGCAGGACTATGACAGTAAGCTCTGTCACCCAGGAACAGAACGGGTACTTGCTGAAATGAGGAGAAATGTGTGGAAAATAAGAGGTCGTGAGGCAATTTGTAAATTCCAGCACAACTGTATCGACTGTCGCAAGTGGAAGGACAAAGCTGAGGTCCCTAAAATGGCTAATCTACCTCCAGCCAGTCTGAGGGTCATAACCATTGTCAAAAGAATCCCCATTCACACGGATCCGCGGTAACGACTAAAAACGCTGTATTCTGCTGCCAGGCCAGTAGATGGCGATGAAACACTATAGACTGAACACGTAATACGCATGAGCATGACGTCAGCGTCTTCAGAGATTCGCGTTTTTGTTGTTTACACGGAGATCGTTTTTAAAAACTTGCACTTTAAAAACCCGTTTTTAAAAGTTTCCAAAACGCATAAAAGGTTTTACGTTTTTAGTTGAAAAGGGTGTCGTGTAAACAGCCCCCGAGACTTCACAAACCTCCCTTTTATAGCACTGGGATGGACTGTTTTGAGCCCTTCCAAATTAAAATAGGACAAGTCTGTGAAAAAAATGGCTCCTCACATCTATAGACACGATTCCTTCCTTATGGCTGTGAGGACATTTATTGCCGGGGCCGAGGCACCGGATCTGAACTGCATCTGAGAGAGAATTAAGAGAAGCGTAACTAACTGTAGCCCAGAGCTTCAACAACATCTTGCCAATCAAAAAATCAGTGATGTTAAGGAGATTTAACCAATCAGCGACTTATTGAAGACGTCAGCAAGGACGCTAGGTGGCGAGCTAGAAACTTCCCGAACAATTAGCAAGCGGAAGCATCAGATCATCATATTAGAGTGATTTCTGAAGGATCATGTGACACTGAAGACTGGAGTAATGATGCTGAAATTCAGCTTTGATCACAGGAATAAATTACACTTTACTATATATTCACATAGAAAACAGCTGATGTACACTGGAATAATATTTCACTGTTTTTACTGTATTTTTTATCAAATATATGCAGGTTTGGTGAGCAGAAGAGACTCTTTCAGAAACATTAACACATCTCACGACCCCAATCTTTTGAACGCAAGTGTACGTGTGTTGTCTACAGTGTAGTTATAGACTTGTGACTGTGTTTGTGGTGTTTATTAAACATCAACCCTTCGTGTGTCTCTCTGTCATCTCTTTCCATGCTCGTCGGCCTCGCTGTCTGTTAACATGCAGCAGCAAAACCACAAAGACTCAGAACGAGAAAACCAAAAGTATTTCAGGTGTAGACCTGAGGACTTCATCCTACACAACCTCCAGTCTGTTAATCATTCACACACACACACACACACACACACACACACACACACACACACACACACACACGCACATGTCTGGTTCGCTATCTTAGTGGGGACTCCATAGACGTAATGGTTTTTATACTGTATATTTTATCCCCTTACACTAACCCTACCCATCACACACACACACACACACACACACACACACACACACACACAAACACACACACACACACACACACACACACACACACACACACAAACACACACACACACACACACACACACACTAACCCGACCCCTAAACCTACTCATCTCACACACACACACACACACACTCACACACACACACACACACACTCACACACACACACACACACACAAACACACACACACACACACACACACACACACACACACTAACCCGACCCCTAAACCTACTCATCTCACACACACACACACACTCACACACACACACACACACACACACACACACACACACACACACTACCCCTAAACCTACTCATCACACACATACACACACACACACAACCCCTAAACCTACCCATCACACACACACACACACACACTCACTAACCTGACCCCTACCCATCACACACACACACACACACACTCACTAACCTGACCCCTACCCATCACACACACACAAGTTTTTTAAGCTTCTTTCCTCAATTTAGGTCCACAGTGTCCATGAGTCTGTGTGCATTCAGGTTGAAGTCCCCACCGGGATAGAAAAACATGTACACACACACACACACACACACACACACACAGACACTCACTAACCCGACCCCTACACCTACCCATCACACACACACACACACAGATACATATATAGCACAAATGCAGTTTAAATTTTAATGTTTTGTTTTCAGTTCAATGTTGAATAATGACATCAGTCTCTCCTACAGTGAGAGTGTGTGTGTGTGTGTGTGTGTGTGTGTGTGTGTGTGTGTGTGTGTGTCTGTGTGTGTGTGTGTGTGTGTGTGTGTGTGTGTGTGTGTGTGTGTGTGTGTGTGTGTGTGTGTGTGTGTGTGTGTGGCTAATCTCAGAGACTGACTGATGTTCCACTGCCCTCGTTATCTCACGCTGGAAACAAGCGTCTTCATCATCATCATCATCATCATCATCATCATCATCATCACTGACTCCTCCAGATCTCACCTTTTTAGGATCCATGTTGAACTTCTTCTTGCCACTACAGAAGCGTTTCTCCCTCTCCAGCATCTTACTGCAAACAGTTCAAGCAAAACACGTTTCAATATTTCACCAGCGTTTAATCAAAACTAAGACTAGAACTATTTTAAAAATATATTAAATATTAATATCAGAATTAGTACGTAAATAAAGCTCTTTTCTCAGATCATCAGACGCTCTCAATCATCATTCATATATTCACTCACTTGTCTTCTGCCGACTTGAAATCCTGAATATCTGCCATCACGTTTTCAATCTGGTTTTTCAGTTTCTGTAAGAAAAATGAAAACCTCTCGTCAGGTTTCTAAAGCTGCTTTCATAATAAAGACATATTTTATTTCCTTTACAGTGTCTGTCTATTATACACTTGTGAATGTGATGGAAGAATCACACCAGACACACACACAAACACGACCACGAGTCCAGTATGACACGTGAAAGAGGCTTTTAGGCTATTTTGGACCATTTCTTCTTTTTTTAACACGTTTTTTTTTTTTCACAGAACAACGGGAAAAAAACCCACAATGACAAAACAACAGAACATTGGAGGGACACATATATACAGAGACAGATTATCATTTGACAGGTAATGCTGAAGCTTCAGTCCTACGAGTATAAACTACTAACGTTATGAACAAACATTCTTATTAAAACGTTCGTTCAAAGTTATCTGGTCTTTAATTATGTCCTCAACACATTATTTATACATCCTTGAACGTTTTTTTTTCTAAAACGTTTTAGTTCGTCTAACATTTTTTAAATGTTACTTTTGTTTCAGAACGTTCAGAGAACAATCCAAAGAAACGTTCCCATAATGTTTGAATAACCAAGAAAAAAACGTTTTTAAAACTGGACGTTTGTAACATTCAAAAATAACATTTTCAATTAAATTTCCTTTTGTCATTGCATATATTATACAATGAAACTAATCAGCAAAACTTACGTTGCATCCACACATGACAACACTATACAACATTTAAGACAATATAAATAACACACTACAATATAGAAACGTGACGGGTTATGATATTGGATTGTTGTCATAAAGTGACGTAACTGTTTTCATAATGTAGCGTGGACGTTAGAAACATGTTCAGTGTGTGTTCCTCACCTCAATGTCCTCCAGCAGAACCTGCTTGTGCATCTTCAGCCGCTCGATCTCCATCTGCTCCTCCACCGTCAAATCTGAGGAAACACACACACACACACACCGTCAGATGAGCGAGTGTGTGTGGCTGCAGATCCAGAGAGAGATCTCACATGTAAAACACTAGTTACCAGGCCCGAAACACAGCAGTGAGGGTCGACAATACACACTGACAGGCATTAATGACCAGATTAGAGTTGAAGACTTGAACAATGCGCTTCACACTCGTCGGGTTCTGCTTTATGAAACAGGAAACCTGTTGTCACGGGGGCCGTTGGCTCAGTGTGAGGGGCCTCTGAACGTGTGTGTGTGTGTGTGTGTGTGTGTGTGTGTGTGTGTTTCACTTCAGACATGACTATCCAAACAGACCACAGCAGACAGACGACAGAAAGCAGACACAAACTCAGAGCTGATCTGAATGAAATCAAACCAGCACATATAAAATAAAGATCAGATAATAATTCAGCTAATCCTACAGATTTTCATGTCAATCCATCAGTTCTCTAACGTTTATGAAAAACGGTCTTCCTGTAACATTACTAGAACGTTCATTCAAAGTTATCCGGTCTTTAATTAATGTTCTATAGAAAATAGATCCCTTTTTATAAAACAATAGCACAAAACATTATTAATACATTGTTTATGCAAAGTTTTTTTCTGAAACGGTTTAGTTCATCTAACGTTTTTAAATGTTACGTCTTGTTTCAGAACGTTCAGAGAACATTCAAAAGTAACGTTCCCATAATGTTTGAAGAATGATACATTTCAATAACCAAGAAAAAAACATTTTTACAACATTTAAAAAACTGTAGGCCTATATAAAAAATAATATGTAGTTGCTTTCACCATCTATAGGCTAACCTAGTTGCTGGTGTTGTGCAGATAAAACACCGCCACTGATTATCAAATTATTAATAAAACATTTGCAAAAACAGCCTGCAATGGAAATACAGATTTTACCAATAAAACCTAGAATGTGAATTAGACTGAAGATGGAGGGAGAGAGTTAGTTAAGGTTAAACGGTCTCTTACCTGTGTGACAACACTCGGTCATTGTGTGTTATAACGCTGAACTCCCGTTTCATCAAAGCTGTGAGTTTACAGTCAGACGTTCTTCATGTTTGCTGAGTTCCTCTATCAGCTGCCCTGCCCTGCAAACACCCGTTTCACACCAGAAGTCAAGAGTTTCCGCAGGAGGAGCACAGGACCTCACAACAACAACAACACAACACACACACACACACATGATGAGAGATCTGATGATGCCCTCTGCTGGTGATAATCATACAGTCCCCTGAAAACACTAAAACTCACGTGTGAAGCAGAATGATTGTGATGAACCTCTTAAATAACATTAGGCCATTCTCTAGTTCACTAGAATAAAATGCGTGTTCTGTAGCTTTAAAGCACAGAAGAGTTAAACTCGTTCTCTCGAGGTTATGAACAAACGTTCTTCCAGGGTGGGGGAGTTGTTTTGTTTTAGGAGTTTTCTATAGCCTATATTGTAAGATGTGCATATGTTTGCATGTACAGTATACGTAGATGGCATTTGCATGTATAGAAATGTTAAGTTTATTTATGTATGCATGTGTAGGCCTATATTTAATGACTGCAGAAGGAATTATAACTTTTGTTAGTTTTTTGTTTGCATAAGGAACATACGGAGGGTCTTTGGATTTGATTTATGTTAAGTTTATCTGTCCTTTATATATTTCTCCAATCATACACAGGGCCGGCGCCTCATACACAGGGCCGGCGCCACGGGGGAGCGTGAGGGGGCGACGCCCCCTCAACTGGACTCTCCCGCCCCCTCAGATCACCATGAATGTAAACGGGATTTTACTGATAAAATATGCTATTTAAAAATTACATTTGCCAATTACATTTTCACATGTTCTTGTTTTTGTGAATATTAAGCTAAATTAATAATATTTTAATGAAGGACAGTCTGTTAGACAAAGTCGAATTTTGATTGGTCGTTTGATTTTGCGTGCTCGCTCACCCTAGCATTACGTTAAATTTCTCATACGGGAAAGATCACACGACGGCTACTGACTGTAGAACGGATATTCCATAATTTCAAGGTTGAATATTGCATATCGGGGGCAATCGGGAGATTCGGCATAGGCGGAGGGCGAACCAACTCCAGGGTAAGGCTAAGATGTGCGCTTCCCCTGCATTTAAATAGATTTCCTAACCATGTAGTTTTAACCAACGTCGCCTAGCAACAACTTAAACGTCCATAAACGCTCCCGTTAACTAATTTGTTATTAGCGCAAGCCGCAACTATACGTTTACAAACTGTTAATTTGAGCAAAAAAAGCAAGCAGTAGGCTACTGTATGCCTGGCAGCCAATATAAATACACATTGCCTTACCTAATGCAGCAAAATCCTGCGTTTAGACATGGCATCATGCGTTGATGATTCCCTCGTTGTTATGTCACTGATAGAGCTTAGATTCTCTGCCCAAGCCCGAACTTGACCCGAACCGACGATATTTCCCGTCACTATCCTCGACGCCGGGCCGGGCCCTTGATCTAAAGACGTGCACTCACAACGAGTGCGGCGCGGGACTAGATTTGATGGCCGAGCGTGGGCGCGGGCGGTAATTCACATCACTATGTGTGCGAATCGCGGGACTCCCGCAAACTATAAATATTTATGAATAAAACATATAAAAACTAATACATTTTATTCATCTGTTGCAGAAAAGCCACAAGAACAACTAGGCTATGTGCTTTAATAACAAGCAATAACAATCTTTAAAGTTAATGCTTTAGTAACAAATTTATCAGGAGCATTTATGCTGATGTGTATGATGGCGACACGTAGTAGGCCTATTTGTATTTTGGAGGTACAGAAAAAAAGTCTATTTGTGGGCAGGAGCGGGACAAAACATTAATGTTGCGGGCGGGGGAAAGTAACATAGAAAGTAGTTGAGAACGTCAGTTATAACGACCCACGTATTAAAAAATCGTCGGGTTTAAATCGGGCTCGGGCTCATAATTACAGTTAATGTGTCGGGCCGGGCTCGGACACAACGTGCAAATGAATGAATTTGTATTTAAAGTGATCACAATTCAATAAAAACATTGCCATTTATAAATTATATTGCTTTCACTTATTTAAAAATTGTTTATCGAAAAAATGCATAAATCCTGCAATTTAAAAAATATATTGCTTTCATTCATTTAAAAATTGTTTATCGAAAAAAAATGCATAAATCCTGCATAAAATGAATTGCACGCGCATGAATTATCTCTGCCCGTTCGCACGGCATGCAGTTTACATCGTTTTCCACAGACCACAGCTGAGCCAGCCCAGTCGCGCTTATCATTTGGTTATGGAGTGGAGGAAACTGATCCTAGACCAGCAATTATGTGCAGCATTTCTTTATAAAAGCAACTAGTAGAAGCAGTCAGGCTGCTTTTGAGGGAGAAAATTTCACTCGAATTGCATATCAAGTCCATGGCCAGGGGAAGGCTAAGCCTTTTTAGCAAAATATTTTTTTTCTCTCTCATCAAAACGTCTTATCATTTGTCTATAACAGTCTATATCAAGCAGGGACAGTTCGTGTGCATTTTATTTTGTGATTTCACTATAACGAATAGAGTCTCCCCGCGACAGCGATAGATTGAAGCGCGCGTGCGTCAGTGTGAAAACTGCGCGAGCCACAAGACAACACTCCGCTTCACTGATCGCAGCGGCAACGAGCACTTTGATCACTTGATTTAAAAAGCAACACATTTCAGCGCTTGAACGACTCTGATTTGACAAACGAACAAAATGAATCCTCTGCTAGTTAACTGGAGATGTTTTATTAATTTGTATTGGTACATCCGTGCCGCGAAGATGTTTTAAAAAGTGGTGGGGAGAATATCGACCCTGGCAAAAAGTGGTGACGTGCGTTAATGTGAACGCCCCCTCTCGGTATTTCAGACGCCCCCTCATCAGCGCTCGGCTGGCGCCGGCTCTGCTCATACATAGGCTAATGTCGATCAATGAGTGTTTTTCAACCGCGGAAAGAAGTCAATTAATGAGCTGGAGAACAATGTCATATCGATACATTCACCTCAGGAAAGCCGTTTAATGGCTATAGCACGCTAGTTGGAAGAGTTTGCTGAATATTTGTGCACTATATTACATATTTATTACTTATCAGCACTTTGGTTCAACTCTGTTGCTATATAAATACATATTGACTCAGGGAGACAGACAGACAGACAGAAGGATAGACAGATAGACAGGCAAAATGATAGACAGACAGACAGAAGGATAGACAGATAGACAAACAGACAGACAGACAGGGAGAAGAATAGACAAACAGACAGAAGGATAGAGATAGACAGATAGATAGAAAACAGACAGACAGAAGGACAGACATAATGATAGACAGACAGGCAAACAGAAGGACAGACAGACAAAAGGATAGACAGACAGGCAGACAGAAGGACAGACAGACAGAAGGACAGACAGAAAGAAGGATAGACAGATAGACAGACAGAAGGATAGATAGATAGATAGATAGATAGATAGATAGATAGATAGATAGATAGATAGATAGATAGATAGATAGATAGATAGACAGAAGGATAGATAGACAGAAGGATAGATAGATAGATAGATAGATAGATAGATAGATAGATAGATAGATAGATAGACAGAAGGATAGATAGACAGAAGGATAGATAGATAGATAGATAGATAGATAGATAGATAGATAGATAGATAGACAGAAGAACAGACAGACAGAAGGATAGACAGACAGGCAGACAGAAGGACAGACAGACAGAAGGATAGACAGACAGAAGGATAGACAGAAGGACAGACAGACAGAAGGATAGACAGACAGAAGGATAGACAGACAGGCAGACAGAAGGATAGACAGACAGAAGGATAGACAGACATAAGGATAGACAGAAGGATAGACAGACAGGCAGACAGAAGGATAGACAGACAGAAGGATAGACAGAAGGACAGACAGACAGAAGGATAGACAGACAGGCAGACAGAAGGACAGACAGACAGAAGGATAGACAGACAGGCAGACTGAAGGACAGACAGACAGAAGGATAGACAGACAGGCAGACAGAAGGACAGACAGACAGAAGGATAGACAGACAGGCAGACAGAAGGACAGACAGACAGAAGGATAGACAGACAGAAGGATAGACAGACAGGCAGACAGAAGGATAGACAGACAGAAGGATAGACAGACATAAGGATAGACAGAAGGATAGACAGACAGGCAGACAGAAGGATAGACAGACAGAAGGATAGACAGACAGACAGACAGACAGAAGGACAGACAGACAGAAGGATAGACAGACAGGCAGACAGAAGGACAGACAGACAGAAGGATAGACAGACAGAAGGATAGACAGACAGGCAGACAGAAGGACAGACAGACAGGCAGACAGAAGGATAGACAGACAGACAGAAGGATAGACAGACAGAAGGATAGACAGACAGGCAGACAGAAGGACAGACAGACAGAAGGATAGACAGACAGATAGATATCATTAAAATATAATAACTTTGTTATTATAATAATTTAAAAAAGCGTTATATTTGATCCAGGGCTCTCTGTATGTTTAGCGTTGGATTCATTTATCCAAATGAATCGATATTGAATCAAGATCGTAATCAAATCACAAGAATTGAATTGAAATCGTGAAATTTGTGTCAAGCAATAATAAAAACAGCCGCTTACCAGCCATGTGAACATTATGGGTCACTAAACTTCATAGAACTCTGTTTACCAAATGTTTTGACAATCACAAACCACTCGTTGGGAAGAAGCCTGTGCATGTTTTAATGTTTCTGAAACTGCACACACAAACGTTTTATGAAACTGATGAGTTTATTGTTAGACTTTGGCAAGAGGAGGAGCTGTCAATCTAGAGCTAGAGGACCAATGGTGACGCTTAAGCCCGCCCTGATTTACATGAAACTCGAACTGCAACATTTGGAAGAGCAAGAACATGGAAGGAAGAGTGAAGAGAAAAACAGCACAAGCACAAAAAATATGAGCAGAAAATGTAAGAGAGCACAAAGTATAGAGTAATAAAACCAAGGAAAACATTCTTTTTTAAAGAAAACATGAACATAAGTTTGAGTTTGTGCAATATAAGTTTTAACATGTTTAAAGATTTTTATTAATCTTGTTATTTTTTGATTCACGCTTATTATATTTTGATCCGTGGCCTCACTATTCTGATTATATTTTTACATTTACAATTTTGATTCACGCTTATTATTTTTTGACCCGTGACGGCACATTACTTTTGACGGGATATTGATCCCATGATATTTTAATGTTTTTAAGACTGCATATAAACTTTATATGGAACTGATGAGTTTACAGTTGGACTGATTTCAGTAAAAGCCATGTGGAAATCATCAGACCTCCTGTAGAGATGAAATATGCTCATGGCCTTTCTAGTAGAAACATCAATATCTCAATATCTCAAAGCAACTAGCTCCAGAAATGCATGAGATCCTTTGAGAGACTGTAGAGACATCATGACCAGCAGCTTCACACTGACAGAAGGACAGTTAAGTGCATCGATCTGACGCGTGATGAAGAACTCTAACCAGCCCAAACACACACACACACACTCTCCTAACGCCGTCGCCATGGCAACAGCTCACATGTAGAAAGTGCGACCGCATCTTCAGATTCATTAGAAGATCTATTTCCGGTTGAAAGTGAAGATAAAAGAGCGCTTCTTCTCATACTGCGCCTGTGCTCAATCTCCTGTCAATCATAAGTGTGTGTGTGTGTGTGTGTGTGTGTGTGTGTGTTCTCCATCACCATGCATCAGAAGCAACTCATGTTTCTATGGTTATTCAGTTTCCAGGTTAAAACCGTAACATTTGAGACTGTCAGCAAGCAACTGATATTATTATGTTTGAGAAGGGTTATAATAAAATATTACTTTAGTCCCATCGCAGTATTTATTGATCTCAGTTCTGACTTTAAACTAATAATGGGCCATTTTTACGAATCATTGAAACCAGATTGATTTTTTTTTATTGCAAAGAAAAAAAAAGCACTGCATTAAATATACAAATAAATATACATAAAAGAAAAGAAGTGGGAGTAAAGGTAAACAAAGGTCTCAATCTGTAAGAAAGATAAGATCACTTGTTATTCTTTCTATTATTGATGTGCCAAA
>JARWKJ010000010.1:44325814-44350814 GCA_029959095.1 Rhinichthys osculus | reverse complement strand
GAAATGTGTTGAATTCTCACGCGAAGATGAAATGCTTTATGTCGGATGAATGCGCATTAATTGCGCTGGTTGAATGCGCTGGCGTGCGGTGCAGCTGTTTGTGCTTTTGCTGAAAAGGTTTTCAATGGCATCAGACTGATCGAGATCAAAACGGCAGGATCTTTTGTTCCCAGAGGTGCCATTAATCCACATTAACCTGCACAGCTGTTCACACTGCCGGCGCTCGATCCGCTTTGAGCGATGAAGGCTGCAAACACTGATGTCATCTCTGACGTTTTGCTAACGTTCCCATTAAATTATGGGAAAAAAAAATAAAAATTTGGTGGTTATATTCCATCCATTACTTTATATGTTCTATGAATGTGCAAAACATCCATAAAAAAACACTGTTTTTTGGTAATACGAACATTAAAGGCACACTATGTAAGATTTTTGGTCCAAAAAACACTAGAACAATGTTATATATTTTTTTGTTGATTTGTGTACTTACATTATCCCAAATGTTTCCAAGAATGATTTAATCCGGAGAAATACGCAGTTTTAACCAGGACACGGACCGCGCGTCGCCTACCGATGACATCATACATCATGTGTTTTAGCTCAAAATACCCCACAGATATTTTTATAGCATGTTAAAAGTGTAACTTTTTGAGAGTGAGCAAAAACATGCCGTTTTTGTGTGTGTCCCTTTAAATGCAAATGAGCTGGTGCTTCCGGCACAAGGGGTGGAGCTTCAACAGCTTGTGTGTGTGTGTGTGTCCGATTACCTCACACACCCACACACACTGAACATTTCAAAAACGTTTAGTCTTTTATGTTCAAACCGGAGTCGGACAAAGATGAATGTCTGTAGCTGATATGTAGTTCTCTTCTAGTCACTGATTAGCATATTCTGTCATGATAATCTATAAATCGTGTTTTGGGGGCGGGGTTTATGTAAATTTTAGGGTTGGTGATGTCACTAACCCGGGAGGAAGCTCGTGTAGTTCTACCAGCCGTGTGTTGTAGTCCTTAAAAAGTTATTTCTGTAAAAGAAAATCTCTCCCTTTGTTTTGAGCGTCGTAACTTTGCAGATGTTGTTTATCCTCAAACAGCAACATTACACACTAACTACAGCTAGAAAAGTGAAATCATAATCAACCACCTCTTTAAAAAACATTAGATGAACGTCAAACTAAAACGTTTCAGAAAAACGTTCCATGAACGATGTATAAATAATGTTTTTGTTCTAATGTTTTGAGAGCGTTATTAAAGACCCGATAACTTTGTTCTATTAACATTAACATAAAATGCCCATTTTTCTTCTGTAATGTGACACATTTCTGAATAAATCAGAATATTAAATGAGAATAAATGGGACTTTGGGGATTTTCTCCATGAATAATTGTGTAAAGGATGTTGATCAATAAGAGTGATTGATGATTTCAACTGAAGGAAAGTCGTTTCTGAAGGGGAGTGAAAGATTATAAAGACATTTATTTCTGTAGAATAACGTCTCTGATGAATTATTGATTCAACAATACGAGCAGGAACATGAATTAAGGCCATAAATCGAGTCGTGTTGATTTCTTGTTGTCTTTTAGCACGTACACCAACACTAAAATCTGCTCCTAATTATGTCCGTTTAATGTTAATGCTAAATGTTAACCTAAAAGGTTATGAAAATACTTATAAATCAATGTTGAAATTTATTTCACCCAGTTAAAAAATGTTGAAACAACATGGAGACATCAACACTGATCCAAACTAAGACAAAACCCAACAGTGGTTTAATCTCGATCCAAGACAATCCCAGCAAACTAACCAACAGTTATGATCAAACGTTCTTCCAGTCACATTAATAAATTATCTGGTCTATAATAATGTTAATAATCAAAAGATTAGCACAAAAACATTATGTAAAACATCATTCATGAGTTTTTTTCTGAATACATTTTAGTTAGACGTTCATCAAGGTCAACTACTTTCAGAGAGCATAAAAATATTACAATTTCATAATGTAATGAACATATTTGGACTTGGACTGAGTTTGTCTGACAAAATCCCTGTGTGTGTGTGTGTGTGTGTGTGTGTGTGTGTGTGTGTGTGTGTGTGTGTGTGTGTGTGTGTGTGTATCTTTTGTAACATATGTCTTTAATGTCACTTTTCGTCAATTTAATACAAGAATTATTGCTGAATAAATGCAATAATTTATTTTAAAATTCTTACTGACCCCAAACTTTTGGATGCGGGTGTACAGGAAGAGTAAAGTAAAAAAATGAATGTTTGTGGTGGAAGACATTATTGTAGAATATCTTGACCAGCACAGAATCAGCATAAACCCCTCGGTAAACACACACACACACACACACACACCTGCTAATGCAGCACTAAAGCCTTCTGCTCTCTTTAGTCTTTAACTGTTTCACTGACACTCATTGTGCTCAGATAATGAACGGGTCTAATCTCACTCACACACATTCCTCAGCCTGTGTGTGTGTGTGTAAGTGTTTTCTTTTGTCCTTTATTCTTTTATGGTCTTTCAGACGCTGCCCAGGCAACGAAGAGACAAGCCCGTGTGTGTGTGTGTGTGTGTGTGTGCATTAAAATCCTAAACCGCATCATCAGACGAGGCGTCTCTGCATCTCTTTTTGGTTGTAAATGTCAGTAAAGATAATAATGCACAGAACTGGAGTAAATTATAGAAAGAGCGTTTAGAAGAAAAAGAGGTGAAGCTCGGTGACTTTTACCTGCGGGAAGAGGAAAACAGTCTGACGCATGAATCCACACAAACACACAAGAGCATCAGTTCTTCTTATGCAATCTGTGATTTATGCTCACATGATGTTTCTCAAATGTTTGTCTGTATCTGGGCACTAAAATCAACATTTACTTTCATATTTGACTTATTTCACTTACCCTGCAGTTCACAATACTATGACATAAATATGCATTGATACCAGCCAGCAGTGACCAAATCATAAAATTACTGATCAAAGTGCTCATGATTTATTGATAATAACCAGATGTTTGTGGCGAGACTGTTCGAGCGTCTCCAAAAGCGGCAGCGTCACAATAGACCAGAATATATGAGGCAAAATAATGATGCAGTGCCTTTGATTTCAGCGTCCAGATGCTCATAATTGGTGTCGCTCAGTCAGAGGATGACCATCAGACATCTAGACTTGATCTATAGCCTATACAAAAAGCCTGTGTTTTCTTCCTGAGCTCCTAATAGAGTGTTTTTTACCTCGAAACACGTCCGTCTGCGCCGCTGCCGCTGATGATTACCCGTGTTATAAGTGTGTGCTCGCAGAGACGGTGAATACACTTCACCGAGCGGCACATCGTCCATAATCACAGGCCTTTCTTCATCCCTGACGCTCGTTGAGACCCGGTCGGGGTCCAGAAACACGCGATCGCGGACATGACGTGCTTCTGTGCCGCTGCGCTCAATTTACTCATTATTTACAACCGCCATTAAGATGACAGTAAACATTTAAGTCTTGTTTTCTACTGTATTATTGTATTAAAGGAGTTACTCACTTCTAAGAAATGTTCTGCTTTCCTTAGTTCACATTAAGGTCATAGATATATATTCATAGAAACCTCTTTAGCGGCCGTTTCAATCGCGTCGCAATACGTAAGCCGTCCGCCATATTGGAACAGTCAAAGCCGTGAATACGTCGACTGAGGCCTAGTTTGCACCTTGTATTACAGGTTTTTTTTAACTGCTTACACACAAAATCCTTGTCACACAATTTCTGAAACCTGACACTCACACCAAAATCTGCAAAACCATACACAAATTCTCGCTTTAGGTTTTAAATAACTATGTATATGAATGAATGGGGGATTTTATATAGGGTTTGGGTGAAGGTGTTTGCAACGTAAGACACACATGTTTGTGATATTTTGAATGCAGTGCCTCATTTTGCAAGACATGTGAGGCATTTTGCATTTTGTGTGTGCAATTCTTGGATTTGTGTGTAAAGTAAATTAAAAAAAAAGGCAAAGATTTGAAAATGTGTGTACGCAGTTGAAAAAAAACTGTAAGAAGCATTTTGTTGGATCGGATCACAAGTGGACGACGGTAAATACAGCTGTGGCCGGGGTCTAAAACACTTCGAGCTTGTTCACTTTTGACACTTCCAGAGGGAGTTGAAAACACATTTGACTGGATTGCTTTCATAGTGTAAACCCTCGTGATCGAATGCGTTGGAAAAGCCACTAAAGACCGTCTGCGCTCCGTCTATGACCTAATGAGTAAACATTATGGAAGCTTGCTAGACAGACGGGATCTAAACTGTGTTGGCTGGAGACCAAAGTTTGGTTTGAAGATGAAAAACGTACAAAGCACAATGTTCTCTCACCATTTCTGATTTCTAACACACACTCACAGCGGCTGTCAGAGCAGAAACGAAAGCTGATGCTCTCCGTATGTTTAGGTATGTATACATTTAACCACGCATAGACCCTCCTCTCGAAGAAATCTGGACAGAAGTGGCTGAAAGTGGACAAAAGAGACGGAATATACAGGGCCTGAGTGTCTGCAAATTCGTACCCACCTCTATTAAAATTTTTAATCAAAATTTTAAATAGACTTTTATGCGGAGGCCTGGGAAGTGTGCAATAACTTGGTGGTCTGCTTGTTGTAATTTGTTTTAATTTTATTTAATTTTATTATTATTATTATTTATTATTATTTATTATTATTATTATTATTTTATGTAGCTTATATGTACGTCTTTAGTTGTTATTTGTATTTTAACATGTATTTATTGTCTGTAAGGGCAGCTACTACTATGCACTATGCACTCTTGAGTCCATGACAAATTTCCCCTAGGGGACAATAAAGTATATTCTATTCTATTCTATAAATGTAGCTAGACGCATGGATATCTATATGAAATAGACTTCAGGAGATGATTTTGTGTATGTATACATATCTATGATTGAGTTATCATTCAAAATGGCCAGTTTTTTAAATGTTTCAATAAAACAATCTTAATTAAATGAACGTTAAAGGGACATTACATCGTATCATTCTTCAAACATTATGGAAACGTTACTTTTGAATGTTCTCTAAACGTTCTGAAACAAGTAGTTTAAAAAATGTTAGACGAACTTACATATAAATGTTTTTGTGCTAACCTTTTGAGAACCAGATAACTGGTACAAAAGCTTGGTACTAATATGCATTTAGTTGCAAGCTTACAGTTTAATGATAGTTTACTGATTTTTTTAAAGTCCCCCTGTGGTAAAAATCCAGCTTTTAATGTTGTTTATGCGTCTATGTGGTGTTTTTAATACGCTTAACCATGTGTAAGTTCATAAGTCGACAGCATTGCTGAGTATTTCCTCCTTAAAACTGCAGTGAACCAAAGACAGTCTCAAAAACACGGTTTGAAATCGCTGGTGTTTCTGACGTCACAAACGACCTTGTAACCAATCAGATCAACGTGTGATCGTCAACCAGTGGATCTCAGAGTGAGTGAGTGAGTGGAGGCGGGGCTCATTTGCATATTTATAGAACCGCGCATACTAAATGAGGCAAGGGTGACGAGATACATTCAAGATATTTTAAGACATGACCAAAAAAATTCAAAGAAAAAACACTTAAATATGTCATTTTGGTGATCAAAGATGAGTTTTAAGGGGGACTTTAACTGTGTTCGTACTCAATAACCAATATTCTCTCTCACTCATAGATCAGATGGGCGGCTGT
Source organism: Rhinichthys osculus (assembly GCA_029959095.1). NCBI lineage: Eukaryota > Metazoa > Chordata > Actinopteri > Cypriniformes > Leuciscidae > Rhinichthys > Rhinichthys osculus. The sequence goes on along the minus strand of JARWKJ010000010.1, from coordinate 44,345,107 downwards.
TGAGAGTCACTCGCTCTTACAACGATGGAGGTGCGTCGAATAACATCCCATCCCTCCACAACAGAAGCAGAATTGTGGATTAACTCGTCCTCCTCGTTTCTCTCTCCGAGTGAGAACTGGACCGACAGCGCATCGGTGTATCACGGCCCGGGAGTCGCCGGGATCCTCATCCCGCTAATCTACATCGCGGTGTGTGTCGTCGGCCTGATCGGAAACACTCTCGTCATCCACATCGTTCTGCGATATTCCCAGGCGGAGTCTGTGACGAATATTTACATTCTCAATCTGGCCATCGCAGACGAACTCTTCATGCTGGGTTTACCGTTCCTCGCCGTGCAGAACGGCCTGCTCTCGTGGCCCTTCGGATCGCTCATGTGTCGTCTGGTCATGACGGTGGACGCCATTAACCAGTTCACTAGCATCTTCTGTCTGACGGTGATGAGCATCGACCGGTATCTGGCTGTAGTGCATCCGCTCCAGTCCTCTAGGTGGCGCCAGCCTCGTGTGGCCAAGACTGTGAACGCGACCGTATGGGCCGTGTCTTTCGTAGTGGTTCTTCCGGTTGTGGTTTTCGCCGGCGTTTTGAAGGACGACGGGAATTGTAGCATCGTGTGGCCGGAGCCGGCGGAGGTTTGGAAAGCGGCGTTTATAATCTACACTTCGACTGTCGGGTTTTTCGGCCCGCTAACGGTAATCTGCTTGTGTTATCTGCTGATCGTTGTGAAAGTGCGCAGCTCCGGACGAAAAGTTCGCGCTACGTCCATTCGCCGAAGAAAGTCGGAACGCAAAATCACGCGCATGGTTGTGATCGTCGTAGCCGTGTTTGTGTTCTGCTGGCTGCCGTTTTACGTGTTAAACATCGTGAACCTGCTTGTGCTTCTCCCGGGAGAGTTCAGAGGCCTGTATTACTTCGTCGTGGTTCTTTCCTACGCTAACAGTTGCGCGAATCCCATTCTGTACGGCGTCTTGTCGGATAACTTCAAAAGAGGATTCCGGAAAGCCTTGTGCCGATCGTCCAGACGTGTGGAAAACCACGATCTGCAACCGGGAACGGGAATGGTTGCGTTACCGCTCGAGGAGATTCGAAGAGAACTGGATCCGAAGGAGCATCTGAAGGTGATCGACGTCGAAGAGAACGAGGAGAGCGAACTCCGGAGCGGATGCAACGAGGAGAACTCTGGGAAAGCGGACGCGGAGCGGTCCGTTAGCTCGACACACGAGAACAGCGGAGCGCGGACATCACATCTGTCGGAGAACAGCAAGGACAAACGCTCGGTCCTGGAGATCAGCTGCTTGTGAGCAACACTGGCTGCGTTTACAACTTGTGTCTCAGTCGGACTGAATTCATTCCGATTGATGAATCCGAACGTAGTGTTTACATGAACGCTAAACATGATCAGGTTGATGTGCGCATTTATAAACACAAGATTCAAATCGGAATTGAATTTTTGACATGCGCACACTGCACGAGTTTCCCGCTGTTTGAGCATAATAACTATTCTCCTTCATTGGTTCTTTATTTGTTTTAGACAGCAGACTTAATATTTATCCATTTCTGGTCATAATTTGGAGACAGTGAGCGTATGAGCCGTTGTGCCGCCGCTTATATTGATCACACAGTAAAAATGCCCAAAACCAGTGGTGTGTGTGTGAGAGTCTGAAGCGGCACTGGTGGCCGGCTCCACTTCACACACACAGAGACAGAAGAATTATAGAATTTATGACTTTTTTTTTTTTTTACAGGAACAGCTCGTTCCCCGCGTCATTACGCTATTTCTACGTCATTGCACATGCGCAGTCCTTTCAGTTTCGGTTTTCAATCCGGTCAGTTTACATGTGCTCTCGATCGGATTAGAAAAGGAATAAACCGACACTTTCAATGCGATCGACATCATTCAGATCGATTAAGGTGTTTACAGGAAGGCTTTTCAATCCGATTTCTAACGGATTATTTGTTTGCATGTAAACCATAGACTGTAAAAAATATGGGCAAAGCGTCTGTGACGTCACCCATAGACTTTCTGAAGAACGGTTTTGAGGCTGTTTATAGGGGGTATGGGCGGTGCCATCTTGGAAAATGTTACGATATTTCAAATACAAATGTTCAGAAAGGATACAGAGGTGGTATGATGTGTTGTGTCAGATCATGGCCGAGACGTCAAATTTCAGGAATTCCACTCGGCGCAGCCCGTTATCAGCTGTCAATCACGCGCTTATTTGTCATACATTTTATATCTAAATACGATCTAAACTACCGAGTTAGAAAAAAATTCACCCCCCTCACAGTTGTCAGGCACTCGGGACCTATCCAAAAATACAATAAAAGTCCATGGGACCAACATGTAAACATATAAATTTATGCTGTGAAAACGGACATTTTAACATGCGGTCTATGGATATTTGCTCCCTTTTGGGACCTCCCTCTAGCGGATTTTCGATGTATTGCAGTTTTTCGCACTTCCGGGTAGGCTTCATTTTTCAGATTAGAATGTTGCCTCTTGATGTAAACGTACAGTTCGACAGTGCCACGGTCTTTGCTCGTATTCTTTATTTAGATCTCGTGTAATGCCATTCATTGAGCAGGAAACTGGAAAATATCAGTATGTTCACATGCACTAATTTTCCTCAATCTGATTTCAGATTCTTAAAGTTCTGTTCTAAACGTTGCAATCCGTTTCTTTAAAAAAAAAATGTTTTAAATGCTTTATTTAAACATTCAGTTTACAGTGTGAAACAACATAATAATAACACAACAGCAACAACATAGCACACAACAAAAACAATTAGACAGTGATGTAAACAAGAATGGGGGAAAAAGAGAAAAGAAAAAGAAAAAAAGAGGGCATTACTTAAATGAAAAAAAACTAAACATTTAATAAAGTAAAAAGTTTGTAGGTCTTGCAAATTTTGCATGTTCTGAGTGCTTTTGGGTTAAGAGAGGATGAAATTGTAATCAAGTAATGTTTTTGCAATCCGATTCACAAATTAATGTACATGTGCATTTCACGTATTCCGAACAAAACTTCAGCGCATGCGCGTCAGGTGCCGCCTTTCAGCCAGAGAACGGGATATAATCAAAGTTTGGGGTCAGTAGGTTTTCTTTTTGTTAAAGAAATTAATACTTTTATTCAGCCATGGACGCATTAAATAGATCAAAAGTGACAGTATAAACATTTATAATGTTATAAAAGATTCTATTTTAAATAAATGCTGTTCTTTTGAACTTTCTGTTCATCGAAGAATCCTGAAAAATAAAATGTTTGACGGTTTTCACAACAATATGAAGGTGTTTCTGATAATAATCATAAATGTTTCTTGAGCATCAGATCATCATATTAGAGTGATTTCTGAAGGATCATGTGACACTGAAGACTGGAGTAATGATGCTGAAAATTCAGGAATAAATTACACTTTACTATATATTCACATAGAAAACAGCTGATTTACACTGTAATAATATTATCTGATATTTTTGATTAAATAAATGCAGTCTTGGTAAGACTTTCAGAACCCAAACTTTTAAACAGTAGTGTATATAAAAAGAAAGCTAAGCAAATTTTTCGTAAGAATATTAAAGAGTTCATAAGACGAGATGTAATAAACATACACACGTTCATAAGACGTAAAACACTGCACATATGCACAAACTATATTTGAACTGAGAAAATAGTCGGATTCAAGTGTTTAAATGGTTAATTCTTAGATCTACACACCTTTAATCCGATGTAAATGTGATTCAGGTCGAGCTCAGTCGGTGGATTATGGTGTTCACACGAAGGCTTTTCAGTCCGATGAACAATGTATTTGTGTGCATATTACCGAATCAGCTGCATAATCATATCAAGAACAGTGTTGGACTGATGATCAGGATCGAGATTAGAGCCATTCCACCGAAAGGGTGACATTTCTGTCCCCAGGACATTATACCGTATGTATAAAATTGCATGAAAATTAACTCTAAAAAACATTTTATTATTAAGCAAAATGTCATGCATATTAAGTTAACTACAAATTTAAAATGTATAATTAAAAAAATTAATAAAAACTGCATAAAACACTAAAAAATAACATTTTCTGCATGTCCCCACTCCCTATCTCTAAACTTTACCATGAAATATAATGATTAAAATACTTCAGAAATCTGATTTCTTTTGCATTGTTGTGTAACTCTATATCCAATCTGCTTTAAAATTAAAGAGAATTACATTTTAAAATTAATTTTTTTAGATAAAATACATATTTTAGTCATGTCCCCGGGTTTACACTCAGTCCTGTTACCCTATTACATCCCGCCTCTGAAAAACGTAGAATATTCCACAAGACACATTTTCAACAGTAAGTCGCATGATTTGGATCTTCTGAAGGCAATGGGGCGACCATAAGTAAGTCCTCTCATTTTAATTTCTGTATATTTGATGAAATTGTAACTATGACTGAGAAGGTCAATCTCAACATACGGTCCTGTTACCTAAATTTTTTCTTAGATTTACATTTTTTATTTTAAAAATATTAACTTTTGGTAAGGCACTAGAAATGGCTCAGTGTCCTCATGTTATTAGCATCTATGCTATGTGGCCATATGCATGTATTTGATAACTTTTTGCTTAAAAACTCAATCCTGTTACTTTCAGTCCTGTTACTATTTTTTTCTTTTTCTAAAAAAATAAAATTAAACCACTATTTTTATCAGTTTTGTTTGGCCCATAATTTATACAATTATTTAATAAATTAAAAAATATATATATATAAACTTGAGGCTTCGGTCTTATTTAAAATGAAAAAATGGCTTTGTGTTTTTTTATTAAAATACACCTTGCCTTAATAGTGATTTTATTGTAACAAATATCAATTTTTTAACATATAACCAACAATTTCTTTAAAATAAACACTTTCTTGTGGGGAAAACAAAGGAATTAATTGACATGCTTTTAAACTTGCTTTTTAAATGGGACATGATTTTCGGTAACAGGATTGAGAAAACATGCGCCCATCTTCTGCTTAAACCTTGTAAAAAATAAATAAAGTTGACCAATACACATTTTGAATAGTTAAATATGTGTAGTATTAGATTCAATGTTGAAAAAGATCAAAAATAAAGTTTAATTTTGAAGAGTTACAACAAGCAAATGTCACCCATTCGGTGGAATGGCCCATTAACATATTTCTGTTCTTCATCTGAGTGGTCACTGCATGTGTGTGTGTGTGTGTGTTTACTGGGATTTGAGGGAATCCAGTGCTGCATCTTACATTAAAAGCTATTGTGCATTATTACTCGTCTGGAAAGCTTGATTGTGATTGATCATGGTGTCATTTCTGTGGTATAAATGACGTTCTGCTCACAGAATAAAAGCCTTTACACTCCTCCTAATCAATAATTAATCTCCGATCAATAGTTGTGCGTCAAGCCACTGTGTTAAAACAAAACAATGTGAGTCTAAACACAGGCTGACAGAACAAACACACTCTGTCATCTTCATGGGACACTCATGTAAATAATAGGACACAAACACGTGCATTTTTCTGATTATGAGTTTTAGTAACAGATCAAACTGCTCTTTTATAACAAACGGTTCACAGTGTTTAATCACTTTCTGTTGTTGCACTGTAAGATTTGTGGTGGGACATGATATCAGACAGCGTGAGATTCAATCCCAGGTTCTGGGAAGCGAGGAAGCGCTGCTCATTCCGGCACCACGTCTCCGATCCACTTGAGATACGGCGGGTTCCCCTGATCGATGGGCAGACTGATGACCTCCGCCACCTCGTACGGGTGATTCGACCTGCACAACAAACGTTCATTTATTCAGCACTTCTGCGGAGTATTAGTAGATGAAAGCTGAAGCGGCTCATTTCTGCGTCGCCAGAATCACACACAGTTTCAGTGCCAAACCCTTTCGCTTGTGAACTGCGTGTAGAAATGCTTGAAATGTGTTTTTTGTGGCTTGACGAGTCGTGGATACCGGACATATTCAGCAAGAGCAGGAATCTTTGAGCTTCTCGTCTTAATCATCTGGGAAAAAATGTAAACAAAAACTTGAATTATCAGATATTACATGCATTTGTCACTGGAATACAACCTCTGAAAACACACATTACTGCTCATGAACGGATGTAAATGAATGCAATGGTATTGTTCACTACTATGAGTTACTATACATGTAAAAGTTTTTAAATCATCAGTTTTCTTCTCATTAGTGTGTATTATTTAGTGTAAAGATGCCAGTTGAGTGTCGAGTGAAGTGCAGATATTATAAAATAATAATACGTTTATTGTGACACAATTTTGACTTTTTCCTCAGAATTTCAAGTTTATATAATGCAATCTGAACTTGCAATCACGATTTTGTCAAAAAAGAAATAGCCAGAATTGCGAGATTCTAATATATATATATATATATATATATATATATATATAAATCGCGATTTTGAGAAAAAAATATAAATTCGCGATTCTGAGAAAAAATATAAAATTTCGATTCTGAGAAAAAAAAGATAAAATCGTGATTCTGAAAGAAATATATAAAAATCGCGCTTCTGACAAAAAGAAAAAGAAAAAGAAATTGCGATTCTGATAAAAAATTATAATAAAATCGCGATTCTGAGAATAAAGAACTCAAAGAACGGCTTGATCTTTATAACAGAGAAACTGCAGTAACTCATTTATATATTCACAATGCTGTTTAATCTCACTTTTTGATTTTACCAGTAAAATCATCCTGAATGTGATGTGAATATTTATAATATAAATGGTAAATGGATTGCATTTATATAACGCTTTCACAGACCCAATGGCCACCAATCTAACATTAAATCTAACATTTGACGTGTTAGATTTAAAGGGCCAAACTTGTGAATTATGCTTTAATAAAAATAAAACATTAATAAAGATGGAGATACAAAGCAGAGAAATTAGCGTTTAAACTCACCATCAGAACTTCAGTGTCTTCCTCGATCTTCCCCTGCCACACGTACCTGCAGACACACACACACACAGACACACACACACATCAGAACCGGCACACACACACACACACACATCAGAACCACACACACACACACCACACACACACACACACACACATCAGAACCACACATACACACACACATCAGAACCACACACAAACACACACATAAGAACCACACACAAACACACACACACACACACACACATCAGAACCCCCCCCCCACACACACACTCGTACTCACACAGATGTGATCTGTGGTATGATGTTCACACACGCCGCCAGCTTCTTCTCCACTATTCCTCTGAGGAGAGTTCATGAAAACACACACATTTATTCACACACTCACACAAAATACACACACATATTTCTCTAGCGGTGTGAAAGATATTCACAATATATTCAGTAGTATTTTATTCTTAATATCAAATCAGCGTTTTTATAACAAAGCAAAATATATAATAATCAATATTGCTGTTTATGGTTACATTTGAGCGAATATCTTCTTTCTTGTGTTCATATAGTAAAGTATGCCGGATTATTCAAATGTGTATTTTTACCACAGTAATAGTTTGAATGATTCTCTCTGGCTGAAAAAGTTATTTTAATATCTTTTAGACGCTGCTATTTTCTATTTTTATTTAAGTTAAACCTTCAGTAACTTTGCTGTGTTTTTGTAATTTGTATTGTTTAAAAAAAATGCTTATATTATTTTATTACAGATTTAAAAAAATTCAATCTACTCAAAACTATGAAATGGTGCAACAATTGAAACGATACTTAAAAAAAATCTAGTTTTTTGTGATATCAGCTTCAAACTCGGAGCGTGACTCGGTCAGACAATCAGCTTCGGCTTTCCAGTATTTTTAGACTCCAAATTTTTTGTAAAATACATATTTTGTATAAATTCTTAAGCTCTGTAGAAATGTTAAACACAACCAGCTGAAATCAAATAGCTTTAGCTGTGGCACTGAGGCCGAAATTTTCGCACGTTAAAAAATTACGTCCGATTTTCTGCGTTTTTCGCATCCGTAGCTCGCGGTTTTGAGCGGTGTTTCGACCAATCACAGCCACCGAATGACGAATCTCCCCGTACCTGGCCAGCTCCCGGGCCACGCTGTCGTTCGGGCAGGTCACGAAGGCCGCCGAGTGCGTGCCGGACGAGTGTGTTTCTGTTGCCATGGAGAACGAGCGGGATCCGATCCACCGCAACACCGGCAGCATCAAAACACCCGACAGAAGCGTCTGAGCAAACGACACACACACACACACACACAACAGTAGCGTTAAAGGGATCCCACACAGCAACAGTTTCGGCCCACACGTGCCATGTCCAAATACACACACTCACTGCGGTCTTGGCCTGAGAGTGTGCGCGCGCTACAGGGAGTCCGTGTGCGAGACTGCCCATGTCTTAAAGGGATAGTTCACCCAAAAATGAAACTGATGTCATTAATGACGCTCCAAGCCCGTCAGACCTCCGTTCATCTTCGGGACACAGTTTAAGATATTCTAGATTTAGTCCGAGAGCTTTCTGTCCCTCCATTGTAAATGTGTGTACGGTATACTGTCCTCGTCCAGAAAGGAGATAAAGACATCATCAAAGTAGTCCATGTGACATCAGTGGGTTAGTTAGAGTGTGTTGAAGCATCGAAAATACATTTTGGTCCAAAAATAACAAAAACTAGGCCTTTATTCAGCATCCCACTGCGCAATGTGACGTCATAGTGACGTCTTTTCTATGTAATTTTTGGACGTCCAATTTCGGTCCACTGAAGGGGTTGACTAACGCCAGGCGACGTCTTTATTCGACGTCTTTTGCACGTCTAATATTAACGTCGGTGGGCAGTGTTGCCAACTATTTTCAAAGGAAAGTAGCTAAGGCCTTCCCTAAAAGTCGCTAAATGTCGCCAATACGTCAATTAGCATATTAATGACGTCATCGCGTCGTACTTGCGATCTGTCAGCCTAGTGCTTTTTCTCTCTAAATTAATGCTCTATCTATTCAATATAATATAGCCGAATGTCAAATAAAGCTGTTCTCATTTCCTATTTTTTTGTTGTCAGACAATTGAACGAGTAGCTATAATATAGTGAATGATTACATTTTTTATAGGCCTATATGGAACATTATCTGAATTGAGAAAGTTATGGAAGACCTCGCGCTCGCAGGACAAAACTGGCAACATTTGGAGGTTACTGAGGTTTGTCCAAAAAGTCGCTAAAATTGTCGCTAGTCGCTTTTTTGAAAAAATGTCGCTAAAGGGGTCTGAAAAGTCACAAAAAATAGCGACAAAAACTGTCGGTGGGACCAAATGTGGTCGTTTGTGGACGTCTTTTCAACATCAAATTTAGTATCTTCTATAACTTCTATAACTGTAGTCCCATGTTTCAAAAGCTTAAAGGACATTTTTAAAGGATGTTTTCTGTACCATTTATTTACATTTATGCAGATGCTTTTATCCACAGTGACTTACATTGCATTACACATTTACATTCCTGCTTTCCCTGGGAATCGAACCCATGATCTAGGCGTTGCACTAGGTGGCCGTTACACAAGCGCCAGCGCTCTACTGTTTGAGCTACAGCATTACATCTTTGTATGTGTCAATTGCCACATTCTGCTTGAGACAATCAAATGGAGTTTTTGGAAAATTATCTTAAATAATTCTAAATAATCTCTATTCATATGTATTAATCATGTTGATAACAACAATGTTGATATTTGTAAATAAATAAAAAATTGCATATTAATCATGTAAATGTCCTGCACCTGTCATAGACGTCCAAATGACGTCCAAAAAAATTAGCCAGTTCAAAGGTCAAATGTTGAACGTCAACATGACGTCCAAGTTGGGTCATGGTTGGACGTCCAAAAAGTGGACCTAGTTTGGACGTCGAATAGATGTCCAGAATCGGTCATGGACCGACGGACCCAATATAGACATGATCTGCACGTCTATCCGACCTCCAGTGTTTAGTGGGATTGTATTGTATTCCGGTTCTGTTGTGGATCCGCGTTCAGTGCCACCGCTGACGTAAGACGCTGCTGACGTGTGTGTGTGTGTGTGTGTGTGTGTGTATTCCGGTTCTGTTGTGGATCCGCGTTCAGTGCCACCGCTGACGTAAGACGCTGCTGACGTGTGTGTGTGTGTGTGTGTGTGTGTGTGTGTGTGTGTATTCCGGTTCTGTTGTGGATCCGCGTTCAGTGCCACCGCTGACGTAAGACGCTGCTGACGTGTGTGTGTGTGTGTGTGTGTGTGTGTATTCCGGTTCTGTTGTGGATCCGCGTTCAGTGCCACCGCTGACGTAAGACGCTGCTGACGTGTGTGTGTGTGTGTGTGTGTGTGTGTGTGTGTGTGTATTCCGGTTCTGTTGTGGATCCGCGTTCAGTGCCACCGCTGACGTAAGACGCTGCTGACGTGTGTGTGTGTGTGTGTGTGTGTGTGTGTCTGGTGTGTGTGTGTGTGTGTGTCTGGTGTGTGTGTGTGTGTGTGTGTATTCTGGTTCTGTTGTGGATCCGCGTTCAGTGCCGCCGCTGACGTGAGACGCTGCTGACGTGTGTCTGGTGTGTGTGTGTGTGTGTGTGTGTGTGTCTGGTGTGTGTGTGTGTGTGTGTGTGTGTGTGTGTATTCTGGTTCTGTTGTGGATCCGCGTTCAGTGCCGCCGCTGACGTGTGTCTGGTGTGTGTGTGTGTGTGTGTGTGTATTCCGGTTCTGTTGTGGATCCGCGTTCAGTGCCGCCGCTGACGTGTGTCTGGTGTGTGTGTGTGTGTGTGTGTGTGTGTGTGTGTGTGTGTGTGTGTGTGTGTGTATTCCGGTTCTGTTGTGGATCCGCGTTCAGTGCCGCCGCTGACGTAAGACGCTGCTGACGTGTGTGTGTGTGTGTGTGTGTGTGTCTGGTGTGTGTGTGTGTGTGTGTGTGTATTCTGGTTCTGTTGTGGATCCGCGTTCAGTGCCGCCGCTGACGTGTGTCTGGTGTGTGTGTGTGTGTGTGTGTGTGTATTCTGGTTCTGTTGTGGATCCGCGTTCAGTGCCGCCGCTGACGTAAGACGCTGCTGACGTGTGTGTGTGTCTGGTGTGTGTGTGTGTGTGTGTGTGTGTGTATTCTGGTTCTGTTGTGGATCCGCGTTCAGTGCCGCCGCTGACGTGTGTCTGGTGTGTGTGTGTGTGTGTGTGTGTGTGTATTCTGGTTCTGTTGTGGATCCGCGTTCAGTGCCGCCGCTGACGTGTGTCTGGTGTGTGTGTGTGTGTGTATTCTGGTTCTGTTGTGGATCCGCGTTCAGTGCCGCTGCTGACGTGTGTCTGGTGTGTGTGTGTGTGTATTCGGGTTCTGTTGTGGATCCGCGTTCAGTGCCGCCGCTGACGTGTGTCTGGTGTGTGTGTGTGTGTGTGTGTGTGTGTGTGTGTATTCTGGTTCTGTTGTGGATCCGCGTTCAGTGCCGCCGCTGACGTAAGACGCTGCTGACGTGTGTCTGGTGTGTGTGTGTGTGTGTGTGTGTGTGTGTGTGTGTGTGTGGTGCGCCCGAGCTTCGTCTACAGTCTGAGGGAGACGCACGCTGGAAACAAAACAATCTTTGCAAACATGTCTAAGGATTTCCACACAGAGGAAGACTTGCATTTTTTTGCCCAGCCATTTTTTATTTGAATCCGACGGACGCACCAGACACACGTCAGCAGCGTCTTATGTCGGTCCATGACCAATTCTGGACATCTATTCGACGTCCAAACTAGGTCCACTATTCCAATACAATGCTGAATAAAGTCGTAGTTTTTGTTATTTTTGGAGCAAAATGTATTTTCGATGCTTCAACACACTCTAACTAACCCACTGATGTCACATGGACTACTCTGATGATGTCTTTATCTCCTTTCTGGACAAGGACAGTATACCGTACACACATTTACAATGGAGGGACAGAAAGCTCTCGGATTAAATCTAGAATATCTTAAACTGTGTTCTGAAGATGAACGGAGGTCTGACGGGCTTGGAGCGACACGAGGGAGAGTCATTAATGACATCAGTTTCATTTTTGGCTGAACTATCCCTTTAAAAGTGCCGAATGGTGCGTTAACGTCATCTGGTAAACACCGTAATGACGAGTTGAACGCACGATGTCGTAGATACGAGTGATCTCCTAATGTGGGACAGCACTTCAGTCAGCCAAATATGTGTGGTGGGGCAAAAATGGTTATTTAGTGTTGTTATACAATATGAGAATGCGGTGTTACTGCAGGTGTTTAAGGTTTAGCAAGTTGTACGATTTTATATTTTGCCTTAAATAGGCCTATTGTGGGTGTTTGTGTTTGTTGTCAAGTAAAATGAACAAGAGAACAGTCTGGAATTCTGTTCTATCTACACAGCATAACATAGGCCTATGATAATAGATGTTTAACGTCTTTATAATCAATGCATCAAAACTATCAATGTATTATTTGTCTGATGAAGTTCAATTATCCATGTTTCCTCCACCCATATCCATTCATTAGGTGTCCCACATTAGGAAACTTTTGATTTGATTAGGACACATCCTGTTTTTTTTATTTTATTTTTTTTAAATGGTATTGGATGTGGATTTAATGTTTTGAAATGTCACATAAGTCTGAAATGCAAAAAAAATGTCCCATATTTAGGGCAATTCACCCTAACTCTGATTGAGTTTGGCTGAAAGAGGTAAGTCATATACACCTCGGATGGCTTGAAGATAATGAGTAAATATGGGATAACTGTCGCTTTAACACACACACACTCACTAGACAGAAGACCCTCAGCGCTCCTCGCATCCAATCTCCTCACCTGTGCAGGTAAAGCAACACTTTACAATCACAACAAACTTTCTTTCGTAGTTTAAAACATTGCTTTCACTCGATGAATGTGCTCTTTTCCATTCAACTACAGCTCGCGTGTCTGTAAAGCAGCATACACTATTGTTATGACGCTTTTATTTGGTTACTTTGTGTTGGTTGATCATGTTTTCTGGAAAAGAGCTCGAGAAATACACTGACATTAGTGAACACTAGCTCATGCAGAGCTGTTATGCGTTTACACGTTCACTTCATTGCTGTAAAGCTGTTTATAAGTCATTAGAACGAAGAAAGTAATGTAATAATGAAGAAAATAAGCATGTCTAGCTCACCTCACAGCTCTGCCGTAAAGCGTCCGCGACTGTCGCACAGAAGTAGAGCCGCTGTAAAGCGAGACTCTAAAGTCGGCACAACAAAAGCGTAATGCTTCGGGTTCACTGGGAAACTGACAAAATACTGTTTTTAACAGATGTCAGTGCAATAAACAGCTTACCATTACACGAACCGACTGGCTATGTGAAAAATTATCAACAAGTTCCCCACTATTTATCTATGTTTGGGGTTTAGGCCGCAGTTTTAGGTGGAGTCTTGCGAACAGCCGAGTTCCCGGAAGTAAAAACTCAATTCATTTTCTCCATATGGAAATCGATTTTTAATAACTTATAAACCATTTAATACAGTCCTACTGTGAGTTCCAATGATGTTAATTAATGGTATATTCTTCTGCTGAAGCCGTCAGCCTGAATTATTTCAATTTATTTCAAAAGACCACTGATCTATATAATGACTAAGACACAAAAACAAACAAACTTTCAGACAATAAACAAGTTATAGTTCAATAGTCAACCAGAAAAATAATATAAAGAAGCCTAATTTACCTATTGAAAATGATTTGCCAAGAGATGTAAAAGAAAGAAAACAAAGCAAAGAAAAACAAGGGAGGCACAAAAATGAATAAAAGCATATTATGAAAGAATATTAAACATGGCTCAAATTCTAGATGTTTTTATAGCTTTCTATATTCAAGTACAAATTCAATTATTGTTTGAAGATGTCAAAGCGTGGTTTACTTTTTGTATATTTACATGTATGGATATAAAACTTAACTTTCCAATAATAAATAAAAGGAGGTCAATACTAAAACTTGCTTTGACCCCAAAATAATGTCTGTAAGATAAGGAAAAATCCCAGAACGCATTTTGGACAATCAAAGCATTAACATTACTCCAGAAAGACTGGGCAAAAGGACAGTTTCAGAAGAAACTTCACAAAAAGATGATTTCGTGGTTAAAGACTACATTCCCCATCGTTACAATATCTCTGGCAGCGCTATCCATATTCACTTCCTGCTTTATTATTTATCACTACCATATTTTAATACAAGGATATTTTAATAAAGTGAGTGTTATAAAAAAAAGTACCAAACATATTGTAATTCATCTGAAATTCATAAATTACGAACATGTCGTAAACTGTGCTGTTAACGGAAGTGGCGTAGGTGCTACGTCACAAATCAGCTGGTGTCTTCCGGCGCGCGCAAATACAGAGAGGATCCGCGTGTGACCGACTGAGAAACCCGAGGTCCCGCAAAAGGTAGAAAAGTGAAATAAAACAACTCTATTTAAGTCTATTCGCGTGTTGTGCTCGTGTGGTCAGTGATGACTAGTCCACTGCGCAAACTGACGTGCGGATGAACCGCGCCGAGCGTGAAGAAAGCAGTGCTGATCTCAGTCTGAGCCTCCATCACCACTACTGGTGTTCACTTGTGTTTATAGAAGACTGATTCATTAGCAGTGCTCATTTATTTATTAATTATCCACTGTTTTCTCAGGTGAACGTGGATGTTTAGAGGCAAGGATTCGAATCTTTTGGAGTCGACTCCCTACGCGATCCGAACGTCTCAGAGTCGACTCGAGGTCTAGATTGCACAATCTTCCTGTTTTTTTCCCTTCCACATGTGTGTTTGTTGTGATTTCAGATCAAGATGAAGAAAACTGGAGCATCTTCAACATCTCCAGAGCTCAAGTTGGCATGAAATCAACGTTTAATGCACGTCACTGCTCTTCTTCTGAACGATTCATTTAATACATCATTCGCGTCTGTCAAGCAGTGGAATAATCAACGTGTCCGAAACGACATTTTCTTTCTTGTTTAATTGCCATTTTACTCAGAAATGTCACCATATGAAAGTATAATGTGTGTTTAATGCCGCCGTTTCGATCTGACACACTGAAACTCAGTTTATACTTATTTAAATGCAGATTAAAGACTGGCTAGTTCTCTATAAAACTACTGACTGGCTTTAAAGATTCGTGTTTTTGACTTTCTGATTTAATTCGCGTCTTTTTCACTTTTTTATGTTTTGCATGTGCACATTTTTATATCAATGTTTGTATATTGTGTAAAAGTTCTACATCCCATTGTTACTTTGATCATGATGTAATAAATGACGGTGCAGAATCCTCCATCATACTGTTTTTATCGGAGTTCTGTATTAATGTGAGATCATGTCTGCAGTGTCGTAGTCTCTCCAGCGGGTGGCGCTCTTAATGTTCACACACACACACACACACATCTGATCATCTCAGAGTTGTTTGTCTTTCCCACATGAATTCATTTATTAGTGATTTCAGAGTCACTCTTGATGTGCTTTTGAAAAGTTGAACAGATTTTAAAGTACTAGTTCGGTGATAAATATGATATTTCTATTATAATTTACTCTCATGTCCTTCCGACCATGTATGAGTTTGTCGTCTGTGTAATTAAATATCAAAAGAATTTTACAGCTCATTATTTTCAATGCAATGACTTCAGAAAACATCGAGTCTAGCACAAGTGTGTTTACATTGACCATGAAATCAAAATGGAAAATTATTAATTTGTATTATTTGAAATATTGCTGCATTTATTGTAAATGATTTATGGGAGCGCATCATTATAGTGTTAATAATGTTGAATGAGAATCAGTTCCTCTTGCAGCATCTCTTCTCTGATGACGAGGGCGGGGCTATAACCTGTCACTCACATGAGATCAGCCAATTGCAAACCACAACCATCCAATCAACTCCCCACAGACACAATCAAGCCCCGCCCACATGTGTTCTTGTTCCTGAAGCGCTTCACTCGATATACGACACAATAGAGGAGAAAAGACGAGCGCAACTTCACTTTCATGACGACTTTAAGAAGGAAGACTGATAATGTTCGGTTTACAGGTTAGTATTGGAAGACGGAAGACAGATGAATAAGTCTTGCTTAATTTCTGCCGTAAAAGCAGTTCTGTCACACACACACACACACACACGATAAAGCTGCTGAGCTCATGTGAACACACAGTGACGGACAGAAACACAGAGCGACTGAATGAATGAATAAATGCTGCAAAGATGAAGATGTTCCCATGGAAACTGGGCAGTCAGCACATCTGTAGAGCTGTCAACTTCCCACGACTCCATTCAGAGCACACACACACACACACACACAGTCACACACACACTCTCTCTCTCTCTTACACACACACACACACACACAGTCACACACACACTCTCTCTCTCTCTTACACACACACACACACTCTCTCTCTCTCTCTCTCTCTCTCTCACATACACAGCACAGACACACACTCACAGAAACACAGACACACTCTCTCTCACATACACACAAACACACTCTCACAGACACACACACTCACTCTTTCTGACACACACACACACACTCACAGACTTCACCGCTATGATTGTGTGTTTGAGTTACAGGAATTTGATACTCTTGGAGGAGCTGATACACACTCCAGATGTGAGCGCAGACACACTGACCAGGACACACTCCAGATGTGAGCGCAGACACACTGACCAGGACACGCACCAGATGTGAGCGCAGACACACTGACACGGACACACTCCAGATGTGAGCGCAGACACACTGACACGGACACACTCCAGATGTGAGCGCAGACACACTGACCAGGACACACACCAGATGTGAGCGCAGACACACTGACCAGGACACACTCCAGATGTGAGCGCAGACACACTGACCAGGACACACTCCAGATGTGAGCGCAGACACACTGACCAGGACACACTCCAGATGTGAGCGCAGACACACTGACCAGGACACACTCCAGATGTGAGCGCAGACACACTGACCAGGACACACTCCAGATGTGAGCGCAGACACACTGACCAGGACACACTCCAGATGTGAGCGCAGACACACTGACACCGACACACTCCAGATGTGAGCGCAGACACACTGACCAGGACACCCTCCAGATGTGAGCGCAGACACACTGACCAGGACACACACCAGATGTGAGCGCAGACACACTGACCAGGACACACTCCAGATGTGAGCGCAGACACACTGACCAGGACACACTCCAGATGTGAGCGCAGACACACTGACACGGACACACTCCAGATGTGAGCGCAGACACACTGACACGGACACACTCCAGATGTGAGCGCAGACACACTGACACGGACACACTCCAGATGTGAGCGCAGACACACTGACCAGGACACACTCCAGATGTGAGTGCAGACACACTGACCAGGACACACTCCAGATGTGAGCGCAGACACACTGACCAGGACACACTCCAGATGTGAGCGCAGACACACTGACACGGACACACTCCAGATGTGAGCGCAGACACACTGACACGGACACACTCCAGATGTGAGCGCAGACACACTGACACGGACACACTCCAGATGTGAGCGCAGACACACTGACCAGGACACACTCCAGATGTGAGTGCAGACACACTGACCAGGACACACTCCAGATGTGAGCGCAGACACACTGACCAGGACACACACCAGATGTGAGCGCAGACACACTGACCAGGACACACTCCAGATGTGAGCGCAGACACACTGACCAGGACACACTCCAGATGTGAGCGCAGACACACTGACCAGGACACACTCCAGATGTGAGCGCAGACACACTGACCAGGACACACTCCAGATGTGAGCGCAGACACACTGACACCGACACACTCCAGATGTGAGCGCAGACACACTGACCAGGACACCCTCCAGATGTGAGCGCAGACACACTGACCAGGACACACACCAGATGTGAGCGCAGACACACTGACCAGGACACACTCCAGATGTGAGCGCAGACACACTGACCAGGACACACTCCAGATGTGAGCGCAGACACACTGACACGGACACACTCCAGATGTGAGCGCAGACACACTGACACGGACACACTCCAGATGTGAGCGCAGACACACTGACACGGACACACTCCAGATGTGAGCGCAGACACACTGACACGGACACACTCCAGATGTGAGCGCAGACACACTGACCAGGACACACACCAGATGTGAGCGCAGACACACTGACCAGGACACACTCCAGATGTGAGCGCAGACACACTGACCAGGACACACTCCAGATGTGAGCGCAGACACACTGACCAGGACACACTCCAGATGTGAGCGCAGACACACTGACCAGGACACACTCCAGATGTGAGCGCAGACACACTGACACCGACACACTCCAGATGTGAGCGCAGACACACTGACCAGGACACACTCCAGATGTGAGCGCAGACACACTGACCAGGACACACACCAGATGTGAGCGCAGACACACTGACCAGGACACACTCCAGATGTGAGCGCAGACACACTGACCAGGACACCCTCCAGATGTGAGCGCAGACACACTGACCAGGACACACACCAGATGTGAGCGCAGACACACTGACCAGGACACACTCCAGATGTGAGCGCAGACACACTGACCAGGACACACTCCAGATGTGAGCGCAGACACACTGACACGGACACACTCCAGATGTGAGCGCAGACACACTGACACGGACACACTCCAGATGTGAGCGCAGACACACTGACACGGACACACTCCAGATGTGAGCGCAGACACACTGACCAGGACACACTCCAGATGTGAGCGCAGACACACTGACCAGGACACCCTCCAGATGTGAGCGCAGACACACTGACCAGGACACACACCAGATGTGAGCGCAGACACACTGACCAGGACACACTCCAGATGTGAGCGCAGACACACTGACCAGGACACACTCCAGATGTGAGCGCAGACACACTGACACGGACACACTCCAGATGTGAGCGCAGACACACTGACACGGACACACTCCAGATGTGAGCGCAGACACACTGACACGGACACACTCCAGATGTGAGCGCAGACACACTGACCAGGACACACTCCAGATGTGAGCGCAGACACACTGACCAGGACACACTCCAGATGTGAGCGCAGACACACTGACACGGACACACACCAGATGTGAGCGCAGACACACTGACCAGGACACCCTCCAGATGTGAGCGCAGACACACTGACATGGACACACTCCAGATGTGAGCGCAGACACACTGACACGGACACACTCCAGATGTGAGCGCAGACACACTGACACGGACACACACCAGATGTGAGCGCAGACACACTGACCAGGACACACTCCAGATGTGAGCGCAGACACACTGACACGGACACACT
>JARWKJ010000010.1:44310814-44320814 GCA_029959095.1 Rhinichthys osculus | reverse complement strand
CTACTTTATGTATTTAATCTCACTTTATTAACCAATATCTTTGCTGCTGATGAAAAAATTTGACCATACAAATAAAGCTAAAATTACTTTTTTTTCTGTCTGGAAGGTAGGAGATCGAAATCCTGCTGTCGTTCTGCATCTGAATCCCAGCCAGTGTCGGTCCAAATGAGTTTCTCCCCAAGACAGCATCATAGTGTCGGCCCAGATGTGGAATCCAGATGTGGGCCGGATCTGGGCCGACACTATGATGCTGTCTTGGGGAGAAACTCATTTGTGCAAATCTTTAAAGCTCATAATCAATGTTGGGCGTAACGCATTACAAGTAACGTAATCAGATTACTTTTGTCAAGTAACTGGTAATGTAACGCATTACTTTTAAATTTACAACAAAATATCTTAGTTACTTTTTCAAATTACTTTCTTTCCATTTATTGACTGACATCCCTCCTTTCCTCATGTCGAGAGAAATCGGGAGTAAATGCGGAGGAGTTGCACTTTTATGATGGACAGATGCACTTTTATTATGATGGACAGATGCACTTTTATGATGGACAGATGCACTTTTATGATGGACAGATGCACTTTTATGATGGACAGATGCACTTTTATGATGATAGATGCACTTTTATGATGGACAGATGCACTTTTATGATGATAGATGCACTTTTATGATGGATAGATGCACTTTTATGATGATAGATGCACTTTTATGATGGACAGATGCACTTTTATGATGGATAGATGCACTTTTATGATGATAGATGCACTTTTATGATGATAGATGCACTTTTATGATGGACAGATGCACTTTTATGATGATAGATGCACTTTTATGATGGACAGATGCACTTTTATGATGGACAGATGCACTTTTATGATGATAGATGCACTTTTATGATGGACAGATGCACTTTTATGATAATAGATGCACTTTTATGATGGATAGATGCACTTTTATGATGATAGATGCACTTTTATGATGATAGATGCACTTTTATGATGATAGATGCACTTTTATGATGGACAGATGCACTTTTATGATGGATAGATGCACTTTTATGATGGATAGATGCACTTTTATGATGGATAGATCCACTTTTATCATGGATAGATGCACTTTTATGATGGACAGATGCACTTTTATGATGGACAGATGCACTTTTATGATGGATAGATGCACTTTTATGATGCATAGATGCACTTTTATGATGCACTTTTATGATGGATAGATGCACTTTTATGATGATGAACAAACATTCTTTCCAGTAACATTAATAGAACGTTCTTTCAAAGTCTGGTCTTTAATAATGTTCTCAAAAATTAGCACAAAAACAATATTTATACATCGTTCATGGAACGTTCAGAGAACATTTAAAAGTAACGTTTCCATAATGTTTGAAGAATGATACAACGGAATGTACCATTAACATTCGCACAAAAGAGAAAACGATATTTTTTTTTTTTACTGGACGTTTTGATAACATTCAGAAATAACGTTTTTATAATTTAATAGGAACGGGAGTCTTCCGAAGTCATGTGATAGTTTTGTGCGAGAAACAGGTTCAAGTTTAAGTCATTATTCACGGAAAATCTTCAGAAGGAAGATAGTCGTGCTTTATAGAGTGTTTCAAAGCAACTTCACAGTAATAAACAGGAAAATAATCTAATCAAATAGATGATGTCTATAAACAGACAATTCAGTTCAGTTCCATAGCTGTGCAAAGATCCTCATCATATTATTCTGAAACTAGTTCAGTTATAAGCAGCTCTAGAGACGACACAGTGTCGTTATTCAGCTCGGGTTTCATATAGTGCTTTTGTGAGTCTCTTATTGTCCTTAATGAAGAGCTGCATAATGTTCTTCAAAACGTCACCTGTTGTCTTGAATGTTCAGGCTGTTCACACTGACATCCGTATATTCAAGCTTCAGGAAGCACTTCCTGTTTGATTTGCAGTGTGATTGACAGCTGTCAGTCAGGCTCTCTGCAGCAGGTTCAGCGTCTGCTGTGTTCAGATGTGAGGCTTTAGCTATAGTTTAAAATATTAATGAATACTTGCACAGAAAAAACTAAAGAAGTATGAGCAGAACGGACTGTGGCTGGAGCATTAGCAATCTTTGAGAGTAAGAATATTGAAGCTTGTGTCCGCAAAGGAATAAAATTGCGACTTTTTATCGCACACTTCTGCTTTGTTCTGTTAGCCTCACTGCACAGACTGAGACACGAGTGATTTGTGCTGGTTTATATGACGTATCTCGGCCTGATCAATGAATCCAGTGAAGCCTGACTTCAGTTTATTCATTAATTTCTGGTTGAAATTCAGTTTATTGAGTATCAACCATAAGTCAGAGGGAAAGTATTTATTAAGGGTTTTGTTAAATTTCTGCACAATCTGCTTTTAATTTACCGTCTTAGCCTATATTTAGTGATCTCTGTAACAATCGAAATAACTCTTGATTTAATGTGCAAAACGGATCCAGCAGAATTTATCCATGGTTGAGTAACTCCTGGGTTTAGACGGAGTAATTCAGGTTAGCTCATGCATGTTGTCTTTCTCCAGACAGGGATCACTTTGTCTTCCGTGTCCTAACGTGAACCCTGCCTGATCATAATAATGAAACAAACCAAACTGTAAACTATTCCCAGCTAGCAAAAAATGGGTGTAACATCCGTTAAAGTCCCACTGAAGTGCCTTGGATTGTTTGATGCGCTGACGTAATCTCCACTGAAACAGGAAGCGAAGGCGGGGCATATTGAATGGCTCCTCCCCCTTTTCAAATAGCCAATAGCGTTCAGTTTCCCTCACAGACTGACAGCACCATGGAAGCGAATCCGACCGCTGACGATACACATAAAGCATGAAGGAAAACTGACTTATTTGTAGGGAAACCTTATGATTTGAAATGATACGTTTCAGTCTTTCTGAATGGAAGTTCCCCGAACCGGAAGTGCCGCTCATAATTCATAACACAGTCAGATCATCAGGAATGAGGAGGATACAAACGTTAAAGGAACATTCCATTTCATCGTTCTTCACACATTATGGAACGTTACTTTTGAATGTTCTCTGAAACATGTTACATTTAAAAAACATTCCATGAACGATGTATACATAATGATTTTGTGCTAAGATCATTATTAAAGTCCAGAAAACACTAAATGAATGTTTTATTAATGTTACTGGAAGAACGTTTGTTCATAATTTTAAGAAAACCTTGTTTTACGGCATTTTTATTATGATGTTGAGTATTCGTGTGACGCTTGTAAGGAGGGTCAGTCGATGTTCTGGAGCTCGAGTGTCCTGAGGGAGGTTTGATGGCCTGTTATGTCACTGTCAGCGGTGACCTCTGACCCCTGTGACCTCACTGAGCCGCAGATCATCAGTCTCGTGTGGACAGGTTTTTATGCCTTGTTTTATCAGTTTATTATGTCATGTTGCTCTTTCTGAATAGATGATTCATGGAGTAAAACTCAAAATGTAAAAAAAAAACTTGTTTATTAAAAACTATTAATCTGGAAACGCATTATACAGCAGATTATGAACTACACACATACAGTAAATGTGTCTCTGCATCAATATTTAGTTTAGGTTTGCTTTGATATTGGTCAGATGTGTTCATCTAACTGGTTATTTATGTTGATTGGTGTACATTAGGATTTATTGTTTTGTTCTTTAGAGTTGCAGTTGGACTGAGTTTATGAGTTTATAGTTTGTGACTGCAGGGATGTGATTAGATTGACGACTTTATATTTGATCTGGATGAACATGATTAATGTCAGAAGTTTCAGTGTGTAGAAGGACCTGAAGATACTTCTATTAATTAAATGCATCAACGTTTTCCACGGATATAAGACTGTTTTCAACATTGATAATAATCATAAATGTTTCTTGAGCATCAGATCCTCATATTAGAGTGATTTCTGAAGGATCATGTGACACTGAAGACTGGAGTAATGATGCTGAAAATCAGCTTTGATCACAGGAATAAATTACACTTTACTATATATTCAAGTCAAGTCTCCTTTATTTATATAGCACTTTTTACAATACAGATTGTTTCAAAGCAGCTTTATAGAGATAACAGGAAAATACTGTTGTAATAATATTGTTAAATATAAAATTCCCATCTAAGCAAGACAAAAGACTAAGGCGACAAAGGCGACAGGAACCAGTAATGATCAGTGACAGAATGGAGAAAACCCTTGTGAGAAACCAGTCGCTCAGTTCTCCTGGCCAACGAGTGAACAGTGTATGATTATGATTATGATTCAGGCAGCATTACAGGTCAGAGGTCAGAGTGGATCAGAACATTCACAATTTTACCCAGTTGCCTCTGGTTGGAGGTCGGAGTCACGCCGGTATGGAGACGGGTTTGTTGCGGTGTCGATGAGGCCTTCACAGCGCTGATGAGGCTGCACTGCCGGGATGTGATGTGGACGTGTACAGGTGCAGGTCCACCGTCTGATCCGGATACGGCCCGGGTCTGGCTGACTTCAGTAAACCTCGGAATAAACAGAAAGACTGACATTAGCGTAGATGCCATTCTTCTTATGATGTAACGAGAACATCGGGTGTTGTAGGAAGTGTTCCCGGTTCCGGCTGACCTGATCTATGCAGCCTAATTGAATAATAGGAATTTATAATGTATTATGTGTATGCTAGGTCAAAGAGATGTGTTTTTAGTCTAGCTTTGAACTGACAGAGTGTGTCTGCTTCCCGGACAATGTTAGGAAGACTGTTCCAAAGTTTTGGTCCTAAATAGGAAAAGGATCTCCCGCCTGCAGTCGATTTAGATATTCTAGGTATTATCAACTGGCCGGAGTTTAGAGATCGCAATAGACGTGAAGGACTATAATGCGTTAAGAGCTCGCTCAAGTACTGGAGCTAAACCATTTAGTGCTTTGTAAGTAATCAGCAATATTTTTAAATGTATACGATGTTTAATAGGGAGCCAATGCAGTGTTGACAGAACCGGGCTAATATGGTCATACTTCCTGGTTCTGGTAAGAACTCGAGCTGCTGCGTTTTGGACCAGCTGGAGTTTGTTTATTACGCGTGCAGGGCAACCACCCAGTAGAGCATTACAGTAATCTAGCCTTGATGTCATGAACGCATGAACTAACTGTTCCGCATTCGTCATTGAGAGCATATGACGTAATTTAGATATATTTTTAAGATGGAAGAATGCGATTTTACAGATGCTAGACACATGACTTTCAAATGAAAGATTTGTATCAAAGAGCACACACACACACACACACACACATCAAGTGTTAAACAGTATTCTAGGTTATTACGTGAGGAAGTTTGGCCAATAATTAGAATCTCTGTTTTTTCAGAATTAAGTAATAGGAAATTACTAGTCATCCAGTTTTTTAAATCAGCTATGCATTTCATTCATTTTGTGAATTGGCAAGCTATATATTCACTTAGAAACAGCTGATTTACATTAGAATAATATTTCACTGTTTTTACTGTATTTTTGATCAAATAAATGCAGCATTGGTGAGCAGAAGAGACTCTTTCAGAAACATCTGACCGACCCCAAACTACTGAATGCATGAGATTCTGCCAGTTTATACATAAGAGAGAGAATCAGCCAATCAGCATCAAGGAGAACAGGATCTTACGAATTAGAATCACTTCCTTATGATGTCACATGAATCTCTCTCTCTCTCTCTCTCTCTCTCTCTCTCTCTCTCTCGCTCTCTCTCGTGTCCTGTGTTTTCTCTCTCTCTCTCCTTGGAGATTTGCAGATCAAGCTTTTAACCTTTGACCCCTCAGTTGCTATGGATACAGGTCAGATGGGGGTCTTGGCCTGTTTTGGTAATCGACGAAACTGTCACTTTATTTCTTTGATTACAGTAATCTGATAAAAAGGCACATTTATTCTCTATTTTACTGAAAAAAATGTTAAATTAAGTGTTAACACATTCGCTCCTCTGTCACTGTAATTTCTTCATCATTTCTTCTTACATTGATATCCAGTTATATTCTATAAGTTACAGTTACTGCTCTCATAAAAATACTCACATATGTAGAATTTAATGTCCAACAGCAAAATTACTGTTTTTGTGTTTCATTTTGCTGAGGCAGGGTTTGTGTATTGTCCATAAAATATGTTATTTCATGTTATTCAGTGCTGTAAGATGATGATGTGACAGGCAATTATTTCCATCGGTTATCGATTTTAATGGATTTATTGTGGTTGCAGCGCTAATATCACAACATTGTTGCACGTAAATGAAGCAATCGTTCATTCTTCCACCCTCTGTATCGCTGAAGCTCTTGTGCTCTTCACTCGATCAGTTTCTGGGTCTGTAAAACGGCTTCTGCTCCAGTGAGAGGAGCTTAAAATGAGCTCGAGATCTGTGTCACACACTCACTTACGGGATACAAGACGATTCAATCAATGTGTGTGTGTGTGTGATTCCCTTCAGACTCTCATGCAGTTATTACAGTCAATCAATCAAGGTTAGACTTTACATCTGGGCTGGCAGAAGAGTGTGACAGGAGATGATGCAGTGAGACAGGTGATGATGCAGTGAGACAGGAGATGATGCAGTGAGACAGGTGATGATGCAGTGAGACAGGAGATGATGCAGTGAGACAGGAGATGATGCTGTGAAACAGGTGATGATGCAGTGAGACAGGAGATGATGCAGTGAGACAGGTGATGATGCAGTGAGACAGGAGATGATGCAGTGAGACAGGTGATGATGCAGTGAGACAGGAGATGATGCAGTGAGACAGGAGATGATGCAGTGAGACAGGAGATGATGCAGTGAGACAGGTGATGATGCAGTGAGACAGGAGATGATGCAGTGAGACAGGAGATGATGCAGTGAGACAGGTGATGATGCAGTGAGACAGGAGATGATGCAGTGAGACAGGAGATGATGCTGTGAAACAGGTGATGATGCAGTGAGACAGGAGATGATGCAGTGAGACAGGTGATGATGCAGTGAGACAGGAGATGATGCAGTGAGACAGGTGATGATGCAGTGAGACAGGAGATGATGCAGTGAGACAGGAGATGATGCAGTGAGACAGGTGATGATGCAGTGAGACAGGAGATGATGCTGTGAAACAGGTGATGATGCAGTGAGACAGGAGATGATGCAGTGAGACAGGTGATGATGCAGTGAGACAGGAGATGATGCAGTGAGACAGGAGATGATGCTGTGAAACAGGTGATGATGCAGTGAGACAGGAGATGATGCAGTGAGACAGGTGATGATGCAGTGAGACAGGAGATGATGCAGTGAGACAGGAGATGATGCTGTGAAACAGGTGATGATGCAGTGAGACAGGAGATGATGCAGTGAGACAGGAGATGATGCTGTGAAACAGGTGATGATGCTGTGAAACAGGTGATCATGCAGTGAGACAGGCGTTGATGCAGTGAGACAGGAGATGATGCAGTGAGACAGGTGATGATGCAGTGAGACAGGAGATGATGCAGTGAGACAGGTGATGATGCAGTGAGACAGGAGATGATGCAGTGAGACAGGCGTTGATGCAGTGAGACAGGAGATGATGCTGTGAAACAGGTGATGATGCAGTGAGACAGGAGATGATGCAGTGAGACAGGAGATGATGCTGTGAGACAGGTGATGATGCAGTGAGACAGGCGTTGATGCAGTGAGACAGGAGATGATGCTGTGAAACAGGTGATGATGCAGTGAGACAGGAGATGATGCAGTGAGACAGGTGATGATGCAGTGAGACAGGAGATGATGCAGTGAGACAGGTGATGATGCAGAGAGACAGGAGATGATGTTGTGAAACAGGTGATGATGCAGTGAGACAGGAGATGATGCAGTGAGACAGGTGATGATGCAGTGAGACAGGTGTTGATGCAGTGAGACAGGAGATGATGCTGTGAGACAGGTGATGATGCAGTGAGACAGGTGATGATGCAGTGAGACAGGTGATTATGCCGTGAGACAGGTGATGATGCAGTGAGAAAAGAGATGATGCAGTGAGACAGGTGATGATGCAGTGAGAAAGGTGTTGATGCAGTGAGACAGGAGATGATGCTGTGAGACAGGTGATGATGCAGTGAGACAGGTGATGATGCCGTGAGACAGGTGATGATGCGGTGAGAAAGGAGATGATGCGGTGAGACAGGTGATGATCCAGTGAGACAGGTGATGATGCAGTGAGAAAGGAGATGATGCAGTGAGACAGGTGATGATGCAGTGAGACAGGAGATGATGCAGTGAGACAGGTGATGATGCAGTGAGACAGGTGATGATGCCGTGAGACATGCGATGATGCAGTGAGACAGGTGATGATGCAGTGAGACAGGTGATGATGCAGTGAGACAGGTGATGATGCCGTGAGACAGGTGATGATGCAGTGAGAAAGGAGATGATGCAGTGAGACAGGTGATGATCCAGTGAGACAGGTGATGATGCAGTGAGACATGAGATGATGCAGTGAGACAGGTGATGATGATGCAGTGAGACAGGTGATGATGCAGTGAGACAGGTGATGATGCAGTGAGACAGGTGATGATGCCGTGAGACAGGTGATGATGCAGTGAGAAAGGAGATGATGCAGTGAGACAGGTGATGATCCAGTGAGACAGGTGATGATGCAGTGAGACAGGTGATGATGATGCAGTGAGACAGGCGATGATGCTGTGAGACAGGTGATGATGCAGTGAGACAGGTGATGATGCAGCGAGACAGGTGATGATGCAGTGAGACAGGTGATGATGCAGAGAGACAGGAGATGATGCAGTGAGACAGGTGATGATGCAGTGAGACAGGTGATGATGCAGTGAGACAGGAGATGATGCAGTGAGACAGGTGATGATGCAGTGAGACAGGTGATGATGCAGTGAGACAGGTGATGATGCCGTGAGAAAGGTGATGATGCAGGGAGAAAGGAGATGATGCAGTGAGACAGGTGATGATCCAGTGAGACAGGTGATGATGCAGTGAGAAAGGAGATGATGCAGTGAGACAGGTGATGATGCAGTGAGACAGGAGATGATGCAGTGAGACAGGTGATGATGCAATGAGACAGGTGATGATGCAGTGAGACAGGAGATGATGCAGTGAGACAGGTGATGATGCAGTGAGACATGCAATGATGCAGTGAGACAGGTGATGATGTAGTGAGACAGGTGATGATGCAGTGAGACATGAGATGATGCAGTGAGACAGGTGATGATGATGCAGTGAGATAGGCGATGATGCTGTGAGACAGGTGATGATGCAGTGAGACAGGTGATGATGCAGTGAGACTGGTGATGATGCAGCGAGACAGGTGATGATGCAGTGAGACAGGTGATGATGCAGAGAGACAGGAGATGATGCAGTGAGACAGGTGATGATGCAGTGAGACAGGTGATGATGCAGTGAGACAGGTGATGATGCAGTGAGACAGGTGATGATGCAGAGAGACAGGAGATGATGCAGTAAGACAGGTGATGATGCAGTGAGACAGGTGATGATGCAGTGAGACAGGTGATGATGCAGTGAGACAGGTGATGATGCAGTGAGACAGGTGATGATGATGCAGTGAGACAGGTGATGATGCAGTGAGACAGGTGATGATGCCGTGAGACAGGTGATGATGCAGAGAGACAGGAGACGATGCAGTGAGACAGGTGATGATGCAGTGAGACAGGTGATGATGCAGTGAGACAGGTGATGATGCAGAGAGACAGGAGATGATGCAGTAAGACAGGTGATGATGCAGTGAGACAGGTGATGATGCAGTGAGACAGGTGATGATGCAGTGAGACAGGTGATTATGCAGTTAGACAGGAGATGATGCAGTAAGACAGGTGATGATGCAGTGAGACAGGTGATGATGCAGTGAGACAGGTGATGATGCAGTGAGACAGGTGATGATGCAGTGAGACAGGTGATGATGCAGTGAGACAGGTGATGATGCAGTGAGACAGGTGATTATGCAGTTAGACAGGAGATGATGCAGTAAGACAGGTGATGATGCAGTGAGACAGGTGATGATGCAGTGA
>JARWKJ010000010.1:44300814-44305814 GCA_029959095.1 Rhinichthys osculus | reverse complement strand
TCCGATGTACAACTCCGACAGAGAACCGGATTTCCTTCAGGTCCACAACTGCATCCCGAAGGATGCGAAGGACCGGCGCACCACGCCTGTATGAGCGCCCCCTGCGGGCAGTGTTGGGGCGTGACTCATCACAAGTAACTTGAGTTACGTAATCAGATTACTTTTTTCAAGTAACTAGCAGGGTTCGTACACGGTGCTTAAAGTACTTCACTTTTTTAAATGTAAGTTCTGGAAAACCTTTGAAAATAGCCATATTTACGAAGAGGTACTTGAAAAGTGCTTGACTTATTTAAATACAATGTAGCTATTTGAAATAATTTTTTTCCGAAAACACACAAATGCAATCTTTTCACGCAAAATTAACAGTGCAGACCTTTCCTCAATACGAAGTATGCCAACATTATAATATAAAATATTATTTATTGAACAATAATAGCATTATAAACTTTGTATTTAATATATATTAGTAAATACATTGTAAGTTGTATTTTGGATACCTGATATCTGTAATTTGAGTTTAAAAAATCCTAAAGATATTGTTTGATAAGTGCGATCTCTGATTGTAGTTCTTGAAAACCAAAAAAAGCAGTGCTTGAAAGTCCTGGCATTTCTGTTTACAGTCTCTGTACGAACCCTGAGCTAGTACAGTAACGCATTACTCTTAAATTTACAGCAAAATATCTGAGTTACTTTTTAAAATAAGTAACGCACGTTGCTTTTCCACATTCATTGACTGACAGCTCTCCTGTCCTCATGTTGAGAGATGTAGAAGTGCAGAGGCGTGTGTGTGTGTGTGTGTGTGTGTGAACATGATGGTTATTAGTTCTAGACTAAATGTGAGTGTGCATTTACTCATCTCACTTGCACAGAAAAGGTTCAAATGATGAATAAAATCAGTGAAATGCAAAATCCGAATAATACGCAAACCTACGATAATTAAATAATGTTAAATAAAACATACATTTCTATGCATTTAATCTCACTTTATTGACCAATGCTGATCTTCGATGATTCAGTTAAACCATAAGTTTTTGTTTTTATTAGTAAAGTAAGTGTTAAACTTTCTTCTCCTGCATTATATTCGTCCGTTATCTCGAATGAAAGGTTTGTTTGAGCAAACGTGTAAATTTGAAAAAACATTAATTTTTCAATTTTGGTCTGAAAGGTATGGAAGCTTGTTTCCGCCACAGAATGAAAAATAAAAAAGGTAATTGCGACTTTTTATCTCGCAATTCTGACTTTATTTCTCAGAATTGCGAGATATAAAATCGCAATTACATGTTATAAAGTCAGAATTGCGAGATGTAAAGTCAGAATTTATTGATATAAAGTCGCAATTGCGTGTTATATAGTCGCAATTGCGTGTTATAAAGTCAGAATTGTGAGATATAAACTATTCTGAGAATTGGCCTGATAACTCGCAATTGCGAGTTTATAACTCACAATTCTGAGAAAAGATGTCAGAATTTCGAGATATAAACTCGCAATTATGTGTTATAAAGTAAGAATTGCGAGATGTAAACTCTCAATTGTGAGAAAAAAAAGTCAGAA
Source organism: Rhinichthys osculus (assembly GCA_029959095.1). Taxonomy (NCBI): domain Eukaryota; kingdom Metazoa; phylum Chordata; class Actinopteri; order Cypriniformes; family Leuciscidae; genus Rhinichthys; species Rhinichthys osculus. The sequence continues at coordinate 44,304,263 of JARWKJ010000010.1, read as the reverse complement.
TTGTGAGATAAAAAGACACAATTCTGTCTTTTTTTTCTCGCAATTGCGACTTTATTTCTCATAATTGCGACTTTATATCTCGCAATTGCGACTTTATTTCTCAGAATTGCGACTTTATATCTCGCACTTGCGACTTTATTTCTCAGAATTGCGACTTTATTTCTCACAATTCTGACTTTTTTCTCACAATTGCGAGTTTCATCTCGCAATTCTGACTTTATTTCTCAGAATTGCGAGATATAAAGTCAGAATTGCGTGATATAAAATCGCAATTGCGTGTTATAAAGTCAGAATTGCGAGATATAAAGTCACAATTTATTGATATAAAGTCGCAATTGCGTGTTATAAAGTCAGAATTGCGAGATATAAAGTCAGAATTTATTGATATAAAGTCGCAATTGCGTGTTATAAAGTCAGAATTGCGAGATATAAACTCAGAATTTATTGATATAAAGTCGCAATTGCGTCTTATAAAGTCAGAATTGCGAGATATAAAGTCAGAATTTATTGATATAAAGTCGCAATTGCGTGTTATAAAGTCAGAATTGCGAGATATAAAGTCAGAATTTATTGATATAAAGTCGCAATTGCGTGTTATAAAGTCAGAATTGCGAGATATAAAGTCAGAATTTATTGATATAAAGTCGCAAATGCGTGTTATAAAGTCAGAATTGCGAGATATAAAGTCAGAATTTATTGATATAAAGTCTGAATTGCGTGTTGTAAAGTCAGAATTGCGTGTTGTAAAGTCAGAATTGCGTGAAATAAAATCACAATTGGGTGTTATAAAGTCAAATTGCGTGTTGTAAAGTCAGAATTGTGAGATATAAACTATTCTGAGAATTGGCCTGATAACTCACAATTGCGAGTTTATATCTCACAATTCTGAGAAAAGATGTCAGAATTTCGAAATATAAACTCGCAATTGTGAGAAAAAAGTCAGAATTGTGAGATAAAAAGTTGCAATTCTGTCTTTATATCTCGCAATTGCGACTTTATTTCTCAGAATTGCGACTTTATATCTCGCAATTGCGACTTTATTTCTCAGAATTGCGACTTTATATCTCGCAATTGCGACTTTATTTCTCACAATTCTGACTTCATATCTAGCAATTGTGAGATAAAAAGTCGCAATTAAAAAAATATATATATATTATTCAGTGGCGGACACAAGCTTCCATAGAAAGGGCCTTTACATTTGCCCAAAAATAAAACTTTTTGTTATTAAAAAAAACAAGCCCAGCCCAGGTGAGAAAAAGCAACGTAACGGATTACTGTTCTTAAAAAGTAACTAAGTAACGCAATATTGTAATGCATTACTTTTTAAACTAACTTTCCCCAACACTGCCTAAAGCGAGCAGCGACTCCTCAGACAGACGGACTGATTTATAACACTAATGATGATGAGTTTACATGTTGAAGTCCAAACAAAAAAAAAAAGAAAAATGAAATGCATGATTTTCTTATCTTACATAAACTAACAAGTTTTCGACCGTGTGACGAGAGAGGCGACGAGACTTGAGCTCGTGATATCTCTTTTCTTCATTTTGTTGCACATAAATACTGTGAAGCTTCGTGGCGCTGAGACTGCAGGGACCAGAGAAACAAGCCCACGGACCGGCGCCATTTATATGTCATTACAAACTTAATGATACATGACTATATATATATACTTATATATATATATATATATGAAAGATGCATACATGAATATATGAACATCTGTTAATAAACCACACATAATTGACTTCTTGATTCAAGAAGACACAAAAAAAACAAAAGAGCAAATCAGAAGCCAATAAAATCATGATGGATAATAACAGCCGGATTCATGTGGACTCATTTGCATTTAAAGAGACATATTTCTCTGTCTTCAGTGTGTAATGTTGATGTTTGATCATGAAGAAGCTCCAGTTCTCCTCTAAATCAGTGTCAGTGTTCCTGAACTCCTGAAACGCCTCCATTAGTCTTGAGTTTCTTCCGGGAACGAACACGTCACAATATTCCTCATTATAATAATTAATGCGCAGAATAAAGGGGCGGGGCCTGGTTGAGTTAGTCAGTAGTGTGTTAAACTGGAGGTTATGGAAAGGGGTGGGGCATTTCCCAAAAACACTCAAAGCGCTCGACCAATCACAACACACTGCTCCAGCCGACCAATCAGAGCACAGTGTGCTTTCAGAAGGAGGGGCTTCATAGAGACAGGAAGTGAACAGAGCGTTACTGACAGACTGGGAAGAGAGGAGCCGCAACAATGGAGAATATGAGGAGAATAATCAGGAAATCCTGTTCTAGTAGAGCCTGAAACTACTTCATTGCTCTCAGGATGTGAAGAGACTTTTAACCAGAATAACAAAAAATGTTTCTGGAACAAATCACCAACCCAGACTAGACTTCTGAATCTCTCCAGCTGTGTAATGTTAGATTGTGTTCCCAGTAAAGCTTCAGGAGGTTTTCATGTCCAGTGTGAAGATGGAGACCAAGATCAAACTCTCACTCCCTCTGCTGGCCGTCAGACGAACACACAGCACGTGTGTGTGTGTGTCATATTAATAATCATTCAGCATCAGAGATCATGTACGTCTGTGGGATTTTTTCATCTGTATTAGTTTTATTGTTGTACTCTTAGTAAAGTAGCGGCACACACTCCTCATCAACACTCGTGGTGTGAAGAATCATTCAGTAATGACATGTGAGACGAAACAGGTTATTATTATATTTACAACGTTTTCATCAGTATGACGGCGTTTGAAGAGTCACAGCGGAGGTTTAGTGTGTTTAATGTTGATCTCCTGCCTCTGGAAACACTGGACATTCATGTCACTCATCCGAGGGCTTTACTGGCCTCTAGATAAGGACACTGTGTGTCTGTGTGTGTGTGTGTGTGTGTGTGAATGCATGTGTTTATTATATACTATAGTGATTTTTATAAACGCACACTCACAGACACACACTCACAGACACTTTCACACTCACACTCAGACACACACACACACGCACTCAGACACACACACAGAACATATTTGCCACATATTTAAGAGGAAAGAGGTTTATTTAATTGTGCTCAAAACTCTGGGAACAACACTAGTGTTTTCACTATCACACTCACTCACAGACACTAGTGTTTTCTCACACACACACACACAAACACACACACACACACACACACACACACCCTACTGTTTTCACACACACACACACACACACACACACACACACACACGTGTTTTCACTATCACACTCACAGACACTACTGTTTTCACACACACACACACACACACTAGTGTTTTCACTATCAGACACACACACACACACACACACACTAGTGTTTTTACTATCAGACACACACACACACACACACACACACTAGTGTTTTCACTATCACACTCACAGACACTAGTGTTTTCACACACACACACACACACACACACACACACACACACACTAGT
>JARWKJ010000010.1:44285814-44295814 GCA_029959095.1 Rhinichthys osculus | reverse complement strand
TGTGTGTGTGTGAGTGAGAGAGAGAGAGTGTGTGAGTGAGAGAGAGAGAGTGTGTGTGTGTGTGTGTGTGTGTGAGAGAGAGAGAGAGTGTGTGTGTGTGTGTGTGTGTGACCTCTGACCTGGCACATGCAGGCCGTCACAGTGCGATCGGAGCCTGTCGATCCAGCGGCCGCTGCTGGTGAACGAGACCTCACTGCTGATGTCAAACACCACACACACCACCGACGGCTGGTTCCACTGACACACACACACACATCATCATCGTCACCACCGACGGCTGCTTCCACTGACACACACACACACATCATCATCATCATCACCGACGGCTGCTTCCACTGACACACACACACACACCATCATCATCATCACCGACAGCTGCTTCCACTGACACACACACACACACAGACACATCATCATCATCATCACCGACGGCTGCTTGCGCTTCCACTGACACACACACACACACACACACACACACGCTTCAGGGTCACATGGAGTGTGTTTGGGTTGTTGTGTTTAACTCACCATGTTCTCACAGGCGTCTGCAAACGGCTCCCGCCCCGCTGAGTCAAAGATGTAGAACTCCTGAAAACACACCAATCAATCAATGAGACGGTAAGAAGAGTGTGTGTGTGTGTGTGTGTGACTGTATGTATGAATGTGTATTTGTGTGTGTGTGTGTGTGTGTACCACAGTATCACTGGTGTCTGGGATAGACACTGATTTCTCCAGAAGCTCCACACCAACATTCTGCAAAACACACAGATCAGACCAAATCAACCAATCAGTCATTTATGACATTAAATTGTTTCATTGAAATTTATCAATTTCGATTTAATGTGTGTGTGTGTGTGTGTTTTCTTCTTACCATAGTGTAGTTTTTCTGAAAGACAGCACCATCACTGCGAAACATCTGACAAAGTGTGCTCTTCCCTACAGCAGCATCTCCTGAACACACACACACACACACGCAAACATACACAAAACCTGTGAGCATGTGTGCTGTTTAACGTGAAATATGACATTATATTATTATATCATAATCTGCATGCGCATAAACAACCGCGTTCTTACCCACGACAACACATTTAGCTCTTAATTTCACCATTATGCAGAAATGACTAATAATTAATTGATCACAACATAAAGATGAATGTGTGTTTGTTATCGTGCATCTGTTTCTTCCTTCCGCCTCGGCAACCTGAACCCAAAGCGTTGCTCAGCAACTGAAATAAAGCACTTCTATTGGACTAACAGCTTTACGCTAGTAATCTGAGCAATGCGATTGGCTGAACGGCGTGACGTCAGAGACACACGTCGTCCGGACGTTAACGTAACGGTTTTGAAATCCACCACTAGAGGCCACGCTTCACACACACACACACACACACACACACACACTATGACACACACACGCTGCCAAAAATATCTTAATTCCTTCATTATTATTTATATAAGAATTTAGTAACTGTGAGTGAGCTCGTTTAAACCACTGTTATTTAACACCATTGCTTTTAAAAGATTATCCAGGCTCACTGATGGCGATGAGTCAGGAAATGCAGAACTGGGTTTTATTTCATTAAAGGGTAACTAAACACTGAAACAACTTTTTTTAGTTAATGGTCTGTAAGAATGGAGCTTCAGAAATGCTGTTCTTTGATTCGAGTACATTTTTTGACATTTGGGTATAAAGTGTTTTAATTTTCAAATATATGGTGTAAAAACGTATGAGTGCTGCCCTCTTCAGGTTAAACGGAAAGCTCCTGCAGTAGGGGTACTCTCTGACGTAGGATACTCTCTGACGTAACTCTGTCACGCCCTTGGTGCGAGCTCACCACGCCCTTGGCAGCCCCTGGTATAAAAGCATCTGGTTCCGTCAAAACTACTGTAGCGAGTCAGGAGTTGGAATTACGAGTATTGAAAACGTTCAGGATAGTTTTATATTTGAAAATCAACAAACAACAAATAAAACAAGTAGCTCTATGCACTTTTTAAGGCAAGATTCTATTCTGTGGCATTTCCTTCTGACCGTCGTCAATAGCAACGCATTATAAACACAGTGCAAATCCATGCATCACAACGGACGCGCGCTCTCGTTTCATTCAAATACAATTTGCCGTCTTGCGTCTCCGTTTTTGATTGTATTGAAAATAAAATCAGAGTTAATTTATTGTTTACAGAGTTTGATAATATTGTTGTGATCATCTTGTCTGGACGATTGTTTTGTACGCTGTACAAAATGGATTTATAAACAGGTAAGATTTAAAACATTAATGCGAACTTTTCTTCGTGGAAGCTTCACGTTTATTTTCGAGTGAGATCAAATATTTCAACTCAAAACAACATTTTGAAGTGTATTGCAGCGACTTTTTTGTGCATGTTCTGCAGACAGGGTGACCATCATCGATTAAGTTTAACTCAGGACTTTTATAAAAGCCAAAATATGACCACACACCTCAGATTTGGCCCTCTTAAAAGGCAGGAAAATCAGATGAAGGTGGGGAAGAAAATACTTCCATTTTAGCGAGTTAACTAGCAGCTGTCAATCAATCCCTCACTGCGGTCTCAGTTCGTCCCCTCTATCTCCGCTGGGCTCTGCCCACTTTTCCAGCATTTTTCAAATATTGCCAGTGGGTGGAGTCAGGCTCTGACCAGGGGTTTAGTTACCCTTTAATTATGTCTAATGATTTAGGAAATACAAACCAAGCTAACAAAATGAATAAATCCATTGATCTCTGCCATTTAAATGTTAGAAGTAGATAAGAAGCTCACTCTGAGTAAAGAATGTTCGGTCAAAGTTATCTAATAATGTTCTCAAAACGTTAGCACAAAAACATTATTTAGGCTATACATCGTTCATGGAGTGTTTTTTCTGAAACATTTCAGTTGGACGTTCATCTAACGTTTTTTAAATGTAACTACTAGTTTCAGAACGTTCAGAGAACATTCAAAAAGAACGTTCCATAATGTGTGAAGAATGCAATGGAATGTTCACGTTCATGAGTCAATGACGTAAGGATGTTCGACATGCCAATTTTATAATACAATACAAAAAAAAAAAAACCTGTTGCAATTGTTCAAAGAATGTTGTGTACACATAAAGTCATATAAAAATTTAATTTAAGCGATTTTAGTGTTTCGATCATCTATTCTTGATGAATTGGCCGTAGCCTTAAAAAATGTCATGTGGTGCGACCGTGATTTATCTTAAAATTATTTAATTTCCTTAACATTTTTTTTTACAAGTTCTTAGTAATTAAAGTGTTTAGAAACAAAGCAAGTATAATTGCATTTCCATTAAATCATGAGGAAAAACTTTTTTCTTTTGAATATAGAAATGTCACTGATGAATCATTTATATATATATTTTGTGAATGTGTTTTGAATGGATGTTCAGTCATTTTCAACATGACGTCATCTGCGTTTGTGACTTAGCAACACTGTTTATGCTAATACATGGATCTACTAATAAATGTGCATGGATAATAATACAAATATTTATGTTTATGGTATTAAAACGGCCCGTGAAAACAAACTGAATCATTTGCCACATGAGAAAAAAAATACTTTTGTGAATCATAATTATTGCAGTTATGAATTATGTGATAAAAAGGGTCATAATTATGACATAAAAAGTTAAAATTATGACTCTAATGCTGAGTTCCAAACCATATAACATACTATTACTATTTTTACCATATCCATAGTAGGCTGTCCAGTTCTGAATTCAGCACGTCATATTTATGAGAAAATTCGATATTATAACATACTAAGTCATAATTATGAGATGAAAAGTTGAAATTGCGACTTAAAAAGTCATAATTATGAAATAAAGTTTAAATTATGACACGAAACGCAACAATTATGACATAGAAAGTCATAATTGTTAGTTTATCTCCATGTTTAGACTTTTTAATTGAATAATTATGCTTTAGTGTGTCATAATTATGACTTTTTGTCATACTTTTGACTTTTTATTTTATAACTATGACATAAAAAGTTCAAAATTATGGCTTAGTATGTGATCATTTACATTTTTTACGTGATATTTTCGACTTTTTATCTCACAAATGTCATTGTTTAGACTTTTTATGTCATAATTATGATTTTCCAAGCATGATTTATTTGTCTTATGTGGCGGAAATGATCTTCCATCTGGAATTCTAGAGCGTTATTTAATAGAAAATGAAAGAAAGAAAAGAAAGTAACCGGACTGATCTCTAAGTCATGCAGCTGGTGTAATGCTGACTGGCGCATGCGCACAGATGAGCTGTAGATCTGACGCGCACACACTTCCGGTCAACATGGCGGCGCAGCGCAGGAGTCTGATGCAAAGCGTAAGAAAGTCCTTTTCTTTAATCATCAACACTCATTATTACTCGTTTACTGTCGGATAGTTTATATATTTAACACACACGCGTATTAAAAGTGCCATAAGTGAATTAATCTTGAGTTTTAGTGCTTATTTATATTCAGTGTGTTGAGCTTCGACAGTCTACAGTACATCTCTGTGTTTACTGCATTAATTCCGCTGTTTACTCTTCTCAACGGACTGAAGTATTACTTTATCATGTAATATTACACAGTCTAGCGCAATAACTGACAGTCGCTGGACCTACACCAATGTTTACAAAAGAAAAGCAAAGCTAGTCAAGACATTTTTATATAAAATCTTGCCTGAAAGAAAAGTCTAAAACGGTTTTAAAAATGATCGTTATGTACGTTAACGTTAGCCTTATGGATGAAGTCATGTTCTTATTTTTCTGCACAAATATCTAATCATACTTTAAACATACTTTTACTGCAGATAATAAATCTTGTTTTCTGAAAAGTGAAGTGAGTTTGTGCTTTAAAATATGAATATGTGATGTCAGTGCTGTCAGAAAAATCATCTTGTTTTCCCTTTGAATTAAGTTTATTAGTTTATTAAGTTTATAGAGTCCACCAGTAGATATTGTTATAGTTAAAGGCTATATATTTAAATATATAGATATTATTATAAGGTGTCATTGTTACAGCATAATTACACAAATAGGTGCTGAGTAATAATAATTAACAACATGAACTTAATATATAGCTAGATTCTTGTAATCATGCATAATTTACTATTAATACTATAGTAAGAATAACACGGACCCTGTGAAATAAAGAGGGATGCAACGATATGGAAATATTATATTCTTTATATTAATATTTTTATATCAGATACTTTTTTATTTTGAAAGACGATAACTGATATATTGGCAGATAAATCTAAATCCAAATTTTTATGTAATCTATGAGAGCCTGATTAAGCAAAAGTCTCACCAATCACCATTAAAATCAATGTCTCAAGCACACAATTATAATGTTCTCATTATGATTTTATGTAGTCGATCTGTGTGTGTTCTGTGTGACGGATCAGATGTGTGTGTGACGGATCAGATGTGTGTGTGTGACGGATCAGATGTGTGTGTTCTGTGTGACGGATCAGATGTGTGTGTGACGGATCAGATGTGTGTGATGGATCAGATGTGTGTGTGACGGATCAGATGTGTGTGTTCTGTGTGACGGATCAGATGTGTGTGTGATGGATCAGAAGTGTGTGTGACGTATCAGATGTGTGTGTGTGACGGATCAGATGTGTGTGTTCTGTGTGACGGATCAGATGTGTGTGTGACGGATCAGATGTGTGTGTAACGGATCAGATGTGTGTGTTCTGTGTGACGGATCAGATGTGTGTGTGATGGATCAGAAGTGTGTGTGACGTATCAGATGTGTGTGTGACGGATCAGATGTGTGTGTTCTGGATCAGATGTGTGTGTTCTGTGTGACGGATCAGATGTGTGTGTGATGGATCAGAAGTGTGTGTGACGTATCAGATGTGTGTGTGTGACGGATCAGATGTGTGTGTTCTGGATCAGATGTGTGTGTTCTGTGTGACGGATCAGATGTGTGTGTGATGGATCAGAAGTGTGTGTGACGTATCAGATGTGTGTGTGACGGATCAGATGTGTGTGTTCTGGATCAGATGTGTGTGTTCTGTGTGACGGATCAGATGTGTGTGTGATGGATCGGATGTGTGTGTGATGGATCAGATGTGTGTGTTCTGTGTGACGGATCAGATGTGTGTGTGACGGATCAGATGTGTGTGTTCTGTGTGACGGATCAGATGTGTGTGTGATGGATCAGAAGTGTGTGTGACGTATCAGATGTGTGTGTGATGGATCAGATGTGTGTGTTCTGGATCAGATGTGTGTGTTCTGTGTGACGGATCAGATGTGTGTGTGATGGATCAGATGTGTGTGTGATCAGATGTGTGTGTGTGACGGATCAGATGTGTGTGTTCTGTGTGACGGATCAGATGTGTGTGTTCTGCGTGATGGATCAGATGTGTGTGTGATGGATCAGATGTGTGTGTGATGGATCAGATGTGTGTGTTCTGTGTGACGGATCAGATGTGTGTGTGATGGATCAGATGTGTGTGTGTGACGGATCAGATGTGTGTGTGACGTATCAGATGTGTGTGTGTGACGGATCAGATGTGTGTGTTCTGGATCAGATGTGTGTGTTCTGTGTGACGGATCAGATGTGTGTGTGATGGATCAGATGTGTGTGTGATGGATCAGATGTGTGTGTTCTGTGTGACGGATCAGATGTGTGTGTGATGGATCAGAAGTGTGTGTGACGTATCAGATGTGTGTGTGTGACGGATCAGATGTGTGTGTTCTGGATCAGATGTGTGTGTTCTGTGTGACGGATCAGATGTGTGTGTGATGGATCAGATGTGTGTGTGATGGATCAGATGTGTGTGTTCTGCGTGATGGATCAGATGTGTGTGTGTGACGGATCAGATGTGTGTGTTCTGTGTGACGGATCAGATGTGTGTGTGATGGATCAGATGTGTGTGTGATGGATCAGATGTGTGTGTGTGATGGATCAGATGTGTGTGTTCTGCGTGACGGATCAGATGTGTGTGTGACGGATCAGAAGTGTGTGTGACGGATCAGATGTGTGTGTTCTGTGTGACGGATCAGATGTGTGTGTGATGGATCAGATGTGTGTGTGTGACGGATCAGATGTGTGTGTGACGTATCAGATGTGTGTGTTCTGTGTGACGGATCAGATGTGTTTGTTCTGTGTGACGGATCAGATGTGTGTGTGACGGATCAGATGTGTGTGTGATGGATCAGATGTGTGTGTTCTGGATCAGATGTGTGTGTTCTGTGTGACGGATCAGATGTGTGTGTGACGGATCAGATGTGTGTGTTCTGGATCAGATGTGTGTGTGACGGATCAGATGTGTTTGTGACGGATCAGATGTGTGTGTGACGGATCAGATGTGTGTGTGACGGATCAGATGTGTGTGTTCTGTATCAGATGTGTGTGTGACGGATCAGATGTGTGTGTGACGGATCAGATGTGTGTGTGACGGATCAGATGTGTGTGTTCAGTGTGACGGATCAGATGTGTGTGTGACGGATCAGATGTGTGTGTGACGGATCAGAAGTGTGTGTGACGGATCAGATGTGTGTGTGTGACGGATCAGATGTGTGTGTGTGACGGATCAGATGTGTGTGTGTGACGGATCAGATGTGTGTGTTCTGTGTGACGGATCAGATGTGTGTGTTCTGGATCAGATGTGTGTGTTCTGGATCAGATGTGTGTGTTCTGGATCAGATGTGTGTGTTCTGGATCAGATGTGTGTGTTCTGGATCAGATGTGTGTGTGTTCTGGATCAGATGTGTGTGTGAGACGGATCAGATGTGTGTGTGACGGATCAGATGTGTGTGTGTGACGGATCAGATGTGTGTGTGACGGATCAGATGTGTGTGTGACGGATCAGATGTGTGTGTGTGACGGATCAGATGTGTGTGTTCTGTGTGACGGATCAGATGTGTGTGTTCTGTGTGACGGATCAGATGTGTGTGTTCTGTGTGACGGATCAGATGTGTGTGTGATGGATCAGACGTGTGTGTTCTGTGTGACGGATCAGATGTGTGTGTGACGGATCAGATGTGTGTGTGACGGATCAGATGTGTGTGTGATGGATCAGATGTGTGTGTGACGGATCAGATGTGTGTGTGACGGATCAGATGTGTGTGTTCTGTATCAGATGTGTGTGTGACGGATCAGATGTGTGTGTGTGACGGATCAGATGTGTGTGTGTGACGGATCAGATGTGTGTGTGACGGATCAGATGTGTGTGTTCTGTGTGACGGATCAGATGTGTGTGTGTGACGGATCATATGTATGTGTGTGTGACGGATCAGATGTGTGTGTTCTGTGTGAAGGATCAGATGTGTGTGTGATGGATCAGATGTGTGTGTGACGGATCAGAGGTGTGTGTGACGGATCAGATGTGTGTGTGACGGATCAGATGTGTGTGTGTGACGGATCAGATGTGTGTGTTCTGTGTGAAGGATCAGATGTGTGTGTGACGGATCAGATGTGTGTGTGACGGATCAGATGTGTGTGTTCTGTATCAGATGTGTGTGTTCTGTGTGACGGATCAGATGTGTGTGTGTGACGGATCAGATGTGTGTGTGACGGATCAGATGTGTGTGTTCTGTGTGACGGATCAGATGTGTGTGTGACGGATCAGATGTGTGTGTTCTGTATCAGATGTGTGTGTGACAGATCAGATGTGTGTGTTCTGTATCAGATGTGTGTGTGACGGATCAGATGTGTGTGTTCTGTATCAGATGTGTGTGTTCTGTATCAGATGTGTGTGTTCTGTATCAGATGTGTTGTGTGTGTTCTGTATCAGATGTGTGTGTTCTGTATCAGATGTGTGTGTGACGGATCAGATGTGTGTGTGACGGATCAGATGTGTGTGTGACGGATCAGATGTGTGTGTGACGGATCAGATGTGTGTGTTCTGTATCAGATGTGTGTGTGACGGATCAGATGTGTGTGTGTGACGGATCAGATGTGTGTGTGTGACGGATCAGATGTGTGTGTGACGGATCAGATGTGTGTGTTCTGTGTGACGGATCAGATGTGTGTGTGTGACGGATCATATGTATGTGTGTGTGACGGATCAGATGTGTGTGTTCTGTGTGAAGGATCAGATGTGTGTGTGATGGATCAGATGTGTGTGTGACGGATCAGAGGTGTGTGTGACGGATCAGATGTGTGTGTGACGGATCAGATGTGTGTGTGTGACGGATCAGATGTGTGTGTTCTGTGTGAAGGATCAGATGTGTGTGTGACGGATCAGATGTGTGTGTGACGGATCAGATGTGTGTGTTCTGTATCAGATGTGTGTGTTCTGTGTGACGGATCAGATGTGTGTGTGTGACGGATCAGATGTGTGTGTGACGGATCAGATGTGTGTGTTCTGTGTGACGGATCAGATGTGTGTGTGACGGATCAGATGTGTGTGTTCTGTATCAGATGTGTGTGTGACAGATCAGATGTGTGTGTTCTGTATCAGATGTGTGTGTTCTGTATCAGATGTGTGTGTTCTGTATCAGATGTGTTGTGTGTGTTCTGTATCAGATGTGTGTGTTCTGTATCAGATGTGTGTGTGACGGATCAGATGTGTGTGTGACGGATCAGATGTGTGTGTGACGGATCAGATGTGTGTGTGACGGATCAGATGTGTGTGTTCTGTATCAGATGTGTGTGTTCTGTATCAGATGTGTGTGTTCTGTATCAGATGTGTGTGTTCTGTATCAGATGTGTGTGTTCTGTATCAGTTGTGTGTGTTCTGTATCAGATGTGTGTGTTCTGTATCAGATGTGTGTGTTCTGTATCAGATGTGTGTGTTCTGTATCAGTTGTGTGTGTTCTGTATCAGATGTGTGTGTTCTGTATCAGATGTGTGTGTGACGGATCAGATGTGTGTGTTCTGTATCAGATGTGTGTGTGACGGATCAGATGTGTGTGTTCTGTTTCAGTTGTGTGTGTTCTGTATCAGATGTGTGTGTTCTGTATCAGATGTGTGTGTTCTGTATCAGATGTGTGTGTTCTGTATCAGATGTGTGTGTTCTGTATCAGTTGTGTGTGTTCTGTAT
>JARWKJ010000010.1:44268314-44280814 GCA_029959095.1 Rhinichthys osculus | reverse complement strand
TTCTTTAAATGATAATGAGGTGCATGTCTCTTTAAATGATAATGAGGTGCATGTCCCTTTAAATGATAATGAGGTGCATGTCCCTTTAAATGACAATGAGGTGCATGTCCCTTTAAATGATAATGAGGTGCATGTCCCTTTAAATGATAATGAGCTGCATGTTTCTTTAAATGATAATGAGGTGCATGTCCCTTTAAATGATAATGAGGTGCATGTCCCTTTAAATGATAATGAGGTGCATGTCCCTTTAAATGACAATGAGGTGCATGTCCCTTTAAATGATAATGAGGGGCATGTCCCTTTAAATGATAATGAGGTGCATGTCTCTTTAAATGATAATGAGGTGCATGTCCCTTTAAATGACAATGAGGTGCATGTCTCTTTAAATGATAATGAGCAACTGCTCCCCCCCCCCCCCCCCCTTCCATGGGGTGTCGAAAAGACACTAAAGTGATGCCTTGACGGACAGTATACAAATGGCGGAGGGCAGAAATATGCTAATACGGGAAATATGCTAATACGGGAAATATGCTAATACAGGAAATATGCTAATACGCTATATATAAATATGCTAATATCTGTTCCTCAAATGTGTAGGCCTGCATAAAGTTCTATGCAGAATGCCATATATAATGCCATAAATAATGCCATAAATGCATAGCCCAAGAAAGACCAAAGCACCCCCACAAATAATAATAAAAAAAAAAGTATCTTGTTATTTAGACATAATAAGGGGACATTCTACTCTGCATTAAGCCAAATTAAGCGTTCTTCTTATAATGGGTTTCTATGGGAGGAAAATGCTTAACGTGTAATTAAACACGTTTCGTTCATATTCTGGGCTCATCTGATTTTTTGTACATAGTCTACTTTATTATGATTTTAGTATCATAATGATTAATAAATGCACGCACAATTATCCGTGAACTTGATAAATGTTGCAGATATGTTTTGCACGTAAACAAATGCCTTTAAACTTATGTGTGCAAAATTCAGAATTAAATGAATGTGCAGCAATTTGTACAAATAGAGAGTCTGTAGGCCTACTATAGATATTGTGACCATTAAATTATAAGCGCATTTAGTGTCATATTTGTTCAAATATTATAATATAATTTTTTTGTGAACAGCGTGAGTAAGATGGATGCGCGATATATCGGGAGACGTTTGAGTTACGTTACGTTTTGTTACATTAACACACTCGGATGTGTAACGCGTTACACACGACACTGGTGTCCACACACTGCAAACACACATTTATATGCAAACACCGTGTAAAAGTGAATTTAGCATCCGACGACCCCTTTAATGGAGTGTGTGGAGTGTGTGAATGATTGCCCTGGTCTCTCTCAGGCCTGGATCCGGTGCGTTTGAGGCAGACCGGACTGATCTCGGGTCAGAGCAGCACTCGACGCATCGGAGACTATAAAGTCAAGTTCAACTACACAGACATCGATGTGCTCAGGTGTGTTTGTGCTTCTGGCATATATGTGGAACTCAGAAACCTTTCTTACAAGCCAATAAACACGTGATTAATGCATGAACATGACATATAGCCCCTTTCATGTCAATGGCACTTTATTTAAAGCACAATCAAAATAACAGCTGTTGAACAATAATAACATGTGCATAATAACATAATAAAACTTAATACAGATAATCACACAAAACGAACAGCAAAATAACTATCGCATAATTCATTAAATGCTATAAACACAAACCAGATTTAATTTAGTCTTAGTTCTTGTCAAATGTCCTTATTAATTGTTTTAATCATATTCCTGTTCTTTGTTTCGAGTTTTAGTCTCATCTTGGTCAAAGAAAACCATAATATAGTCATATTTTAGTCACATTTAGTCATTTTTCACAATTATAATTGCAATTACGGATCACACTTGAGAAATTTCTGTTTGCATTTCATCAGAATTATCGCACAAATCAAGAGAACATCCACTCATATTTATTTGTACTCATATTTATCATACACATTAACACACTTGCATTTCATGCGTTATGAAAACTGGTAAAACAAGAAGCTCAAACGGTAAAAATTCCTAATATTAATGCCCACGATTCCAAATTATTTTCATGTTTTTCTATTAAAACTAGAGCTGTTACGATTCATCACGATTAATCGCATCCAAAATAAAAGTTTGCATAATATATATCTGTGTATAATTATTTTGTGTATATATAAATACACACACATGCATGTATACATTTAAGAAAAATTAGTTACTTATATATAAAATATTTATATTTATATATAATCAAAATTATATATAAACAGTATATACATGCAAATATTTTTTAAATATGTATATGCATGTGTGTGTATTTATATATATATATACACACAAAATAATTATACACAGATGTATATTATGTAAACACAAACTTTTATTTTTGATGCGATTAATCGTGATGAATCGTTTCACAGCCCTAATTAAAACACAGACTAAATGGTCCTGTTTTTGTAATGTGTCTGTATTCAGTGCAGCAAAGCATAAGCCAATCATCTCCGAGCCGGAGATCCACGGTGGCCAATCGCTGGAGGGCGTGACTGGGTTCCTGCTGCTGATGTCAGAGGGGCTCATTAAAGCCCTGGAGTCGGCCCACGGACCCGAGCAGGTCAACCAGGTGATCGATTGAATTTCTCCTCTATTGTGTCGTATATCGAGTGAATCACTTCTGGAACGAGAACACATGTGGGAGGGGCTTGATTGAGAGCCTAAGCCCCTCCCCTTCCGGTCGACCACCATGGGACCTTATTTTGGAAAAATATTGTATGGTAGTCAATGGCGAGAGACAACAAATATTTTAATCTTGTTTGAGTGCCCTGAATTACACATATGATGTTTGTCTATTTAAAAGATACTTTTTAAAGTCAAGAAAGTCACAGTTTGATGTAAAACTGTTGAAGTATAAGACTTAGGGCTGGGTATCGATTCAGATGTTCAAATTAGATTCGATTTCGATTTGACTATAATGAATATAGATGTAATACAAATCTCAGTCTAAATATCGCATTTTTTAGGCAATTTTTTATTACATTGATCTCACCTAAATGTTTGTTTTTACAATGTGGTCATTTTTTTGTTAAGAGTTTATGCAACACATGGAAGCTTGATTTCAGTTTTTGAATTAAATAAATACAATAGAATAGGCCTAAAGACACAAATAAAGAGTTTGTGGGTAGGTCAGAAATACTACAGAAACTGAATAAAATAATCCAATGTAAAATAACACTGGATAGTCTTTTAGTCCTGACTGAATTAAATACACAGGCTATTAATTCTGATTCCTTACAATTAATGCTATATTATGTTGTTTTGACAACAAAATTAATGACAGACACATATGGCTGTGTTCACTTTAAGAGCTAGTGCACGGATCCATTACTGTTTCATTACACTGTCTGTCACACGCGTTTAATGCTTATTTAAGACATAACCGACTGTCTTTACGAGGTTACTCACCAAGACCAGAGTTTTGACATCATTTTACGTGTTTTTAACTGTTAAAGCGATATAATCCACGAAAAAGAACTTTTGTCACTGGCGAGCTGTTTGTGAGGCGGATTTAGGCTTTACTGTATGTGCACGCAATGAAAAACATGCGCGAGTGCGCGAGCACGGGATAGTTTAAAATTGCTTGAATGTTTAAACTGGTAAAAAAAAAAAAAACTCCTAAACACGAGTGTGTATCGACGCCTGCAGCGCTTGACGCTTGCCTTGTGAAGATACAGGAGACGCAGCACCGCGAGCCCTGAATATGGAAAAAATCGATTCGTGGCCGATGAGAATCGATTTTGAATCTACCACATTTTAAAAAACGATTAATCGAAAAATCAATTTTTTTGCCCAGCCCTAATAAGACTGTGAAAATACGTAATTACAAAGACTACAAACCCCAAAGGCGCACATTTTCTCTCAATGAATGAAGCTAACTTTACTGAAGCTAACTTTACTGAAGCTAACTTTACCGAAACTTACTTTACTGAAGCTAACTTTACTGAAGCTAACTTTACCGAAACTTACTTTACTGAAGCTAACTTTACTGAAGCTAACTTTACTGAAGCTAACTTTACCGAAGCTAACTTTACTGAAGCTAACTTTACTGAAGCTAACTTTACAGAAGCTAACTTTACTGAAGCTAACTTTACTGAAGCTAACTTTACCGAAACTTACTTTACCGAAGCTAACTTTACTGAAGCTAACTTTACCGAAACTTACTTTACTGAAGCTAACTTTACTGAAGCTAACTTTACCGAAGCTAACTTTACTGAAGCTAACTTTACTGAAGCTAACTTTACCGAGGCTAACTTTACCGAAGCCAACTTTACCGACGCTAACTTTACCGAAGCTAACTTTACCGAGGCTAACTTTACTGAAGCTAACTTTACTGAAGCTAACTTTACCGAAACTTACTTTACTGAAGCTAACTTTACTGAAGCTAACTTTACTGAAGCTAACTTTACCGAAACTTACTTTACTGAAGCTAACTTTACTGAAGCTAACTTTACCGAAGCTAACTTTACTGAAGCTAACTTTACTGAAGCTAACTTTACCGAAGCTAACTTTACCGAAGCCAACTTTACCGACGCTAACTTTACCGAAGCTAACTTTACCGAAGCTAACTTTACCGAGGCTAACTTTACTGAAGCTTACTTTATTGAAGCTTACTTTACTGAAGCTAACTTTACTGAAGCTTACTTTACTGAAGCTAACTTTACTGAAGCTAACTGAAGCTAACTTTACTGAAGCTAACTTTACTGAAGCTAACTTTATTGAAGCTAACTTTACTGAAGCTAACTTTACTGAAGTTAACTTTACTGAAGCTAACTTTACTGAAGCTAACTTTATTGAAGCTAACTTTACTGAAGCTAACTTTACTGAAGTTAACTTTACTGAAGCTAACTTTACTGAAGCTAACTTTATTGAAGCTAACTTTACTGAAGCTAAATTTACTGAAGCTAACTTTATTGAAGCTAACTTTACTGAAGCTAACTTTACTGAAGCTAACTTTACTGAAGCTAACTTTACTGAAGCTAACTTTACTGAAGCTAACTTTACTGTTTACTGAAGCTAACTTTACTGAAGCTAACTTTACTGAAGCTAACTTTACTGAAACTAACTTTACTGTTTACTGAAGCTAACTTTACTGAAGCTAACTTTACTGAAGCTAACTTTACTGAAGCTAACTTTACTGAAGCTAACTTTACTGAAGCTACCTTTACTGAAGCTAACTTTACTGAAGCTAACTTTACTGAAGCTAACTTTACTGAAGCTAACTTTACTGAAGCTAACTTTACTGAAGCTACCTTTACTGAAGCTAACTTTACTGAAGCTAACTTTACTGAAGCTAACTTTACTGAAGTTAACTTTACTGAAGCTAACTTTACTGAAGCTAACTTTACTGAAGCTAACTTTATTGAAGCTAACTTTACTGAAGCTAACTTTACTGAAGCTAACTTTATTGAAGCTAACTTTATTGAAGCTAACTTTACTGAAGCTAACTTTACTGAAGCTAACTTTATTGAAGCTAACTTTACTGAAGCTAACTTTATTGAAGCTAACTTTACTGAAGCTAACTTTACTGAAGCTAACTTTATTGAAGCTAACTTTACTGAAGCTAACTTTACTGAAGCTAACTTTATTGAAGCTAACTTTATTGAAGCTAACTTTACTGAAGCTAACTTTACTGAAGCTAACTTTATTGAAGCTAACTTTACTGAAGCTAACTTTACTGAAGCTAACTTTACGGAAGCTAACTTTACTGAAGCTAACTTTACTGAAGCTAACTTTACTGAAGCTAACTTTACTGAAGCTAACTTTACTGAAGCTAACTTTACTGAAGCTAACTTTACTGAAGCTAACTTTACTGTTTACTGAAGCTAACTTTACTGAAGCTAACTTTACTGAAGCTAACTTTACTGAAGCTAACTTTACTGAAGCTACCTTTACTGAAGCTAACTTTACTGAAGCTAACTTTACTGAAGTTAACTTTACTGAAGCTAACTTTACTGAAGCTAACTTTACTGAAGCTAACTTTATTGAAGCTAACTTTACTGAAGCTAACTTTACTGAAGCTAACTTTATTGAAGCTAACTTTATTGAAGCTAACTTTACTGAAGCTAACTTTACTGAAGCTAACTTTATTGAAGCTAACTTTACTGAAGCTAACTTTATTGAAGCTAACTTTACTGAAGCTAACTTTACTGAAGCTAACTTTATTGAAGCTAACTTTACTGAAGCTAACTTTACTGAAGCTAACTTTACTGAAGCTAACTTTACTGAAGCTAACTTTACTGAAGCTAACTTTACTGAAGCTAACTTTACTGTTTACTGAAGCTAACTTTACTGAAGCTAACTTTACTGAAGCTAACGTCTGTCATTGTTTCTATAGTCTTACTTCGTTATAATCGTAGCGTTACGCCGTCATCGAGTGTTTTGTACCAGACTGCACACACACGAGCAGCGGATCTCGCTCGTTGTTTCGCTTCCCGGGAGATGTAGTTCATTGAGCGATTTTCACATTAAACTAAATGTTACTCTTCTGTTTTATGACAAACTGTGACTTTCTTGACTTTCATAATTATCTTTTAAATTGACAAACATCATATGTGTAATTCAGGGCACAGTTCAGACGGAATACAAAGATTAGTTGTCTCTCGCCATTGACTACCATATTTTTTGAGCCGGAAGCGGAGGGGCGGGGCTTAGGCTCTCTATTGTATCTGTGGGGAGTTGATTGGATGGTTGTGGTTTGCTATTGGCTGATCTCATGTGAGTGACAGGTTATAGCCCCGCCCTCGTCATCAGAGAAGAGACGCTGCAAGAGGAACTGATTCTCATTCAGGATTTACTCGCGTGTCGGTCAAAAATGACAGAAATTATTATTTTTTTATTTCAATGAAATGAATGTACCATATTGTAGTTCGATAATGTTTTTTTTATTTAATATTTTGTATTTTTAGGGGATTTTATGGTACTAAATTATATTTACACTGTATTTAAAATCCATTTATTCACTATTTATTCAGTATTTATTTTGAGCATAGACCTGAAAATTAAATTTCCAACTTTAACTGTCGTAAATCTCGAATGCTTTAGAGCGACAGACGTAAGTTTGATGTCTTTTCAAAGACGACACTCGGCAGATTATTGCTGAAGGGAAAAAGTTTTAAAAAATGAAATTGACAGAATTGTGCTTTTATTGTTATTAAAAATGCACAAAAATACTATTTAAAATTTTTATATGAAATGTATATTTTGAAAAACACATTTTACTCTAAAACTGGAAGAAAATCAAAGCCATAAATCAAAACCTTTACCAAGTTCGATCAAGTAAAAAATTATTAAAAAAAATAAAAAACTTACATTTTTCGGTCAAAATGATGTGCACCGATTAATCATACTGCAATACTCCATTGTCCATTTTGATGTCATGATGACTTTAAATTAGAGCTACCGAACCGAACTCTATTTCTGAGGCTCCAAAAACAACGGCATTGATTTGATATCCTGAACTACATTTCCCATGATGCCCTGCAGGAGGTGGTTGCCATGGTAGCTGCAGAGTTGGCCCAGCAGGGCACCCTGGAGGCGGCGGCTCAGTCGGTGGTGGAGCGAGTCAAGCGCCTTCATCACGACGTGTACGTGAGCGGCAGACAGAGAGCAACACACTGCGCCAAACACGAGGACATGACTCTACTGATCCGAGTCATCAACGACACACTCGTGGACGGCTCTCTCACGCCCACACAAGGTGAACACACACACACACACACCGTTACAGCTCACCATCGCCTCACTGACAGCTCTAAAACACCTCTGTTATTATCCTGACACTATTAAAACATTTCTGTTATTTGATATAGAGCTGAAATTTGACAAAATTCACTACCAATGATAGATAGGGTAACACTTTATTTTAAGGTGCTTGTAATAAGCAGTAATTAACAGTTAATAAGACACTTATAAGACCTTATAAGATGCATATAAGATGCATATAAGCATTAACTAACGATAATAAATAAATAAAATTAAATAATGCATTTCTCAAGTATCAATACATTGCACTTCAAGAACAGCCGAACAAACATAAATGGTAACACAAACTCCCAGGCCCTTAAATATTGACCTTCCCAAGAGGGAGTAGTTTCCCTGATCTCTTCAGGGCCTGGACCTTTAATTAACCCTTATATGAAGTAGTTAATGCTTATATGCATCTTATATGCATCTTATAAGGTCTTATAAGTGTCTTATTAACTGTTAATTACTGCTTATTACAAGCACCTTAAAATAAAGTGTTACCTAAATGTGTCTTGAGCATCAGATCCTCATATTAGAGTGATTTCTGGAGGATCATGTGGAGTAATGATGCTGAAAACTCAGGAATAAATTACACTTTACTGTATATTCACATAGAAAACTGTTATTTTAAATTGTCATAATATTTAACAATATCAGTTTTTTTGAGTTTTTTTAAATCAAATAAATGCATGTTTGGTGAGGAGAAGAGACTTCTTTTAAAAACATTAGAAATCTTACCGATCCAAAACTTTTGACTGGTAGTGTATGAATAGTTCAAAATAAGTAATTTTGTAGTCTTTCACAATTAGGTGCATGTATGCGGAGTGTGTGTTTATGAGTCTTGCATCTTCACACACTGACTCTGAGCGTGTGTGTGTGTGTGTGTGTGTGTGTGTTTGCAGGCGGGCGGATCTACCCCGTGTCGGTGCCGTACTCGAACCATCAGAGCACCAGTAAGACCAGTGTCACACTGTCTCTGGTCATGCCGGCGCAGGGAACACTGACCAACGGCTCCAACACAGCGTCCACACTGGAGGGAGACACACCCACCGCTGGGTAACACACACACACACACTCACACACACACACACACACAGCTGTGTTTTTGTGATATATGAGGACATTCCATAGGCGTAATGACTTTTATACTGGACAAACTGTATATTCTATCCCCCTACACTGCCCTATCCCTAAACCTGCCCATCACACACACACACTAGAGGATGACACGGGAGTGGATTTTCACTCCTGTCCCGTCCCACTCCCATAGAAAGTAATCTTGTCCCGTCCCACTCCCAGACCAAAGTTTAAAAAATAATCCCATCCCATCCCGCTCCTGGTAAATTGACTCCCACTCCCATCCCGCTCCTGTTTAAACTGACTCCCGCTCCTGTACCGCTCCCATATATTTTTTTTCTTCAATTAGTGCTTAGTTAATACATAGAATTTGATTTAATCTGCTCTCCATCCTGTTTTAGACCAGCTGCTGAGCCCGTTTCTAGATTTTCTCCAGAAAATGGAAGACAGCAAATAAAAGAAAAACAGTACATAGTTCACACCATGTCTACAATAGTTTAATAAACCCAAACAGCACATAAAGCTGGATTTTACTCATTTATTGTTGAGTATTTATAGTTTAAATTTATAGTTTATTTTAATTACATGTTAATGATTTTCATAAATTATGCTCTTGCATAATGAGTCCATCTTAGTTATATGTTGCTGTGTAGGAACAAAAGTGCATCTACATTGTCTGGATTGAGTAGACATGTCATTACTTCTGACTTTGCGCTGTAAATAATTTTTTGCAACATCGTCTTCTCCGCGGCTGTTAGCTCCCTCCATCACTGCTCTTTGAATTCCGGCGGTAAGCCGTGACAAAAAGCACTGATGGCTTCTGGGACGGCTGGGTCGAGTAGTTATTTTTTAATTGCGTTACATTGTAGGCGTATTAAAAGGAAACTACAAAATGGTGCATTTACTTTTTTTTTTTTTTTTGACGTCTTTGCTATTGGTTGATTCCCGCTCCCGTCTGCTCCCGTTAACCATTTATCCTGTACCGTCCAAATCCCGTGATTAATAGCAAAGATGACTCCCATCCTGCAGGAATCCCACGGGAATCCCGGGACCCGTGGGATTCCCGAAAAAATGTCAGCCTCTAACACACACACACACACACACTGCCCCTATCCCTAAACCTGCCCATCACACACACACACACACACACACACACACACTGCCCCTATCCCTAAACCTGCCCATCACACACACTGCCCCTATCCAGTGGCGCAAAAAGTGGGTATGCGCTATATGCGGCGCATAGGGGCGCAGCACCATGGGGGGGCGCCAAAGCGATGGTAAAAAAAAAATTAATTAAAATTTAATTAAAAAAAATATATATATATATAGTATTTTCTATATGTAGCTGCTGTTGTTCGTTTCTAAATCATTTCTGCATTTCTTCAATGTTATATAAAATTTTAGAGGACTAACAGGCTAGAGTAGGCGCCCTCATGGAGAAGGGGGGCGGGGTGATATCGCGAGCGGGCGGGGGCGCCGTGAGCGCTGAGCGAGCAGGTTCGAGTAGTGAGTTGTCGTCGAAAAAGATGGATAAAACAAAATGCTGTGGGGCTAAAAATAGAAAAAGAAAGAGGGAAAAGGAGATGGCATGTCAACTGATGCGACAGCAGCTAAATAAGTGCATGCTGAAAGCCAACAGGCAGGATTTAAAGTGTGACATCCAGGCAGTGTTGGGGAAGCTACTTTGAAACTGTAACGTTAGTTTGACAAGCTACAAGCTACTCGTTAGTTAAAGTAGTTAAACTACAGTCAAGCTACCCTTTTGGAAAAGTAGTTAGCTACACTACAAGTTACGATCAAAAAGTAGCTAGCTACATTCAAACTACTTTTGCTTTTTTTGAACAACATATATTATAAATAACTGAATAAGTGTCTGAGGAATGTTTTAAGTAAAATATTTAGTGTTTAAAACAATGCAATACAATTATGATTTTTATTGTTTTATTACACACAACACTCAAATATCTCAGACTGTTTGTCAAAAGTGCAAAATTGCAACAAATACAACATTGCAAGAACAAAATATACATCCAACGTAAATTGCATGTATAGACTTTTTCTCAAAAATACCGATTGTGAGATGGTTGCATTTTGGCAAGAAAATACATTGAACAAGCGCTCACATGTGGCACTGACAATGCACGTTAAACTCGCTCACATGCAGTGATGGAGCTCGCAGAATTTACTGTGAAAGAAGAACCTGAATCACAAGCTGCTTGTGAGCACAGTTCGGTTCGCTCTGGGTCCAGTCACAACACATCTATACACCAATTTAATTAGATCAAAGCCTTTGTCGTGCAATAAACAAACTAAGATTACATTTTTTGTTCAACTGACAAACACGATGGATGGCGCAAACTTTAGTTTAGTGGTCTTTTATGTTCATTACCAAACGCGGACAGATCATGGCGGTTCATTGTAATTAAATCAGAAATAGAAATTTGATGTAACATAGAGAGCAATAAAGCAGGATAATTAATACATTTTAAAATGGCCATTAATCACCTGTATGTGCGTCCTTAAATTTGTGCTTGAAGTCTTCTGTACGTCAGTGAACCGTTAGCCGCAAGATGCGTGATTAAACAACAGGTGGCGGTAATGGCAAAACAAATGAGTTTGTAATCTAACAAGAAGAAGAATATCCTTGCATCCTTGATTCGCGCAGGCTCAACAAAACACAATGTAGCTTTTGCTCGCGCTACACCGCTACTTGCTGCAAAAAGTAGTTAGCTACTGGAAAAGCTACACTGTTTAAAAAGCAACTGAGCTACTGCCAAGCTACTGAAAAATGTAGTTAAGTTAGTAGCGTCGCTACTTGTAGTTAACTACTCCCCAACACTGCATCCAGGCATGGCTATCTATATCTCTGTGGCCATCGGGACTACCGGGCCGACGTGCTTTTTCGGCCGATATATCTCATACTTTTTTTCTTTTTCTTACTGGCCCATAAAACTCGTACATCGGCGGCCCATTCATTTTTATTTATTGATTATTATTTTTGCTTAACTGGTGGCGCTGGGTTAGTGCCGGGTAATGCATTGGTCAAAAAAAGTCAGCGTTATTTTTTTTGCTGACACACCGGCCCATGAAACATGTCATCATGTGCTTATATCTTTCAAGTATAGAAATTAGTTGCCTACAAAACTAATTATGAAAGTTTCCTTTATTTTTCAGTGCATTGGTTTTACAATATATGGCTATTACTATCATCGGATTAATATTATAACTATTATGTAGTAGTGTAATGTAGACAGACACTAACTAAAAGAGGTTTGAATTTTTCTGTGTTTAATTTTGCACACTGAATATGGGTTGGAGCTTTTAATTTTGAACTCTCAAAGTGCACCAGACTGATGAATTTAACATTAAAGAACACAACATTTTCTTACGGGGGGGCATGCCCCCGAACCCCCCTAGAGAAACAGAGGTCCACCCAGGGCCGTAGCTAGAGGATTCGGGGCCCCCACCACCCTCCACCAATATCATATACTGTACAATAGATGAACATGGAGGCCCACATATAACAGAAGATGGTGATGTTGTTTTAAAACCTTTATTTTAAAAGTTAAATGTTTATATAAAAATTACAACTAATAAAAACTA